>JANEHU010001594.1:0-77954 GCA_027563435.1 Nasonovia ribisnigri
TATTCCAATAGATATATTTCAATGTATTGATCTATGCGTTTCGTTTATTGTATAGGTACCTACTACCTACAATTTATATGTAATCTTTATTATCTGCAACAATATATGATAGGTGAATTTGTAATAAAAATTAAAATACAACTTCATAATATTAAATATATTATATACTATTATATACATTTATAGGTACCCTCCATGGTATATATATACTGCAGATACGTACAGATAAATATATGTATGACATATGTCGTGGGCCATAATATAGAAAATTAGTTTTTTTGCGAAAAGAATAGGCTCTTTGCAATGGGGTAGCCCGTTTACAAACTACTTATTAAATATATTTTTTTAATTAATTATTTAAAAAAAAAATAAATTAAGGTTATTATTAAAAAAGAAAATAAATAAGATATTAAGATAATAAATTGATAGATATAAATATTGTTATAGATATTAGCAAATAGATTTGTTAGCGGGATGAATAATTTTCTGTGTTATTATAAATAACCCTTAAAATAAAATAAGTAGTTCTTAAAAAGCCCAACTTCTGTTAGTCTGTATGCAATAAGCCTGAAAAACAGCAGGCTGTTTGGAAAAATAATAAGTAGTTTGCAAACGGGCTACATAGGTAGTCTTTTCGCAAAAAAACTAATTTTCCATATTGCCTACGACATATATATATATATATATATATATACAGAATCTGTATCTGTATTACAGATATATAACTGTACATATCTGCAGTATATCTACCATGGAAGGTACCTATAAAACTATTAAAGTATAAATAAAAGTAGGCACCTATTTTAAATTATACAAAATTAAAAAAACAATAATAATATTAATGTTACTGCGTTTCACGTGTTATAACTCTGTAAAAATAATTAAATTCTATAAGTAATGATAATTTTTTTTATTGAATTATGAATTTTTATTTTAGCGAAAGCACACCAAAAATAATAATAAACATAAAATATTTTAAACATAGAAACATTAAGTCATTAACTGAAAATTTGATTTTCCACATTGACTCGGTAAAGAAATTATTAGCCTAAATACAACCAAAATAATTCAATGAACGTCTTTTAAACTTTACGTTATTAAAATATACCATGGTTGTCCCATGGCAATTTCGTTGTGTGTATTTTTCTATACACAATGAAACAAAGTTGAAATGGAAATCTTTTTGGGTTTTCTCAAACGATAGTTATAATTTATATATTTAACATATCACACTTGTGTGAGTGGCAGTAATAATATAAATGTTGATAGACATTAATTCTTTACAGTAAGAACTTTAAGACTCGGTTAAACGTTTTGAAAGTAAAAGTGACATTTAGTTTTGTTATCAAAAAGTTTTAGTTGAAGAAGAATATATTAGTTCGATAGGTACTAAAAACATAATTATTAAGTTGAATGGAACATAAAATCATTACTTGTGGAGTAACACACTCGTTATTTTCGGCTAAGAAACACGAAATTAACGAACCCTGAAGTCTCTCTGTAGTTAGAGTTAAGGAACCACATTTAGAATATAATGAGATATTAAATGAAAACATTGTCTGAGCGTAACTATGGATCAATTTGATGATCACCTTTAACAATAAAAAATGTATTGGATTTAACAACTTTTATTATAGGTATTTTGAAAATCATACGGTAGTTGACCATACAGGCTATATAGTGACAATCTATAAACCAACACATTTGGTCATTTTAACCTGTAACCAAAGTTATAAGTATATACAAAATTAATATAATATTAAACTAACGTGTTACACCAAGAGAAGGTGAAACCGGTCGCTAAATATCGATAATTTATTTAAATTCCATATGATATGATATAATATAATATATGTAGTTACTGTGAAGAAAGTAACCCTGAAGTTATCAATACGTAAGCTAATAGCTTTAATTTCTTTAACTTAAAAGTTTTTCTATTATTTATTAAGTATGCCTTAAGATTTGGAATTCTTCCTCTCGCGGTCTAACCAGTTTTTATGATAAATATTTCACGATAACGCAACAACACAAGTGGTGCTACTAGTAGGTAAATATTTTGTAACAAAATCTTAGCCATAAAAAAAACTTCCATTCAGAACATCTCAAAAACTACAAAAATTACATATTTTTTGAAAAAAATAGCAATTAGTCTTTGCTTTAAAATATTTACTAAGGATAATACAATGTAATCATGTCTAATCAAGTCTTTAATTTATTAATTTTAATTCATTAAATTAAGTGCATTTGATATAATTTTAAGCGACTACTTAGCAGGAGGACATTTATGGACATATCAAAATACTATAACAAGAAACACATTTAATTGAAAGTTGTTTTGTAATAAAAATAATAAAAATAATAATTAGACATTTTAGAGGACGCAGAACACTTGTAGAGTGTGTTTTCTCCATATAATATTTAGTGAACATTTCAAGTATCTATTATTATTCGTTTTTAAATTAAAAAATCTAAAACATATAATATTCTTACCTTTACGTTTGATTATAGGTCAATGCACTCTTATATTAAAAGTAACAACATAAAATTGGAACTACTGAAAACAAATTCGCAATGTTATACGGTTGTAAGACGGAGACGGTGACAACTAATTCAAGTATGCTTCCTCTTAATAACAATATAGGCGGTATTTGTACATATTGTAACCATATAATATGTATAGGTACTATACATATTTTGTGGTTACCGCTAAGAAAATAACCTTAGACGTGTTCCACCAAAAATGATAATATACCTATCAAAAACATATAAAGATTGGTATTACCTATATCACATTTATTATTAAAACTTTTAAATTTAGAAGATGTACATAAATCATTAAATTTATAATATTTTTAAATAAAAGGCACATTTGATGTAATGAATAAATCCTTGAGTGTCATGGTAACTATTTATTTTTATTTTTTTTATTAAAAATATTGAACCAACATAACGTGGCTTTTAACGTGCACTTAAAATGAGTGAATTGTGAATAATATTATTCTAAACAAACTTAATATATTACTTCAAGCATAAAATATATGAACCATCGCCGAAGTATTTTATGATGTGCACATCAAAGAAACAAAACGTCATCTAAAATTAATTTTGATAGTCAAATGTATAATTTGATCGCTTATAATATAGGAATAACCTTTACTTTATTTATTATTAATTATTAATATTTACGAACATAAGACAAATTTTTCATATCTACACTGATTACTGCCTATTGGTTAAATCAAATATAAAATAGAAATAAAGCACCAAAATTTGAATTTCAAATGAAAACGTCAAGAAAATAAAATATATAATAGTAACTATACAACTTGGAATATATTTTAGATCGGATAATTTATTTTTAAAAATATTTTCTTTTACCTCTTATCTGCAGGAACATAAAAATATAAAGTATTTTCTCTCGGGAATAAAGTGCAATTATAAAGATTTCATAATATCAATTATATATATGTATTATGTATACATATCGTACTGATATTCAACGTTTTATTTTATGTTTAATTTTAATCTCATATTATACAAAAATGCTTTCTAGATGATTTTAATTTGCATATGAAAATATTATCCATATTACATTTTTAATTAAAAAATAATTAGATAATCCAAGTGTGTTCACATCCGATGGTACAGCCTAACAATTATTATTAAAATAAGAAAATGTGCATTTATTGTTTAATAGTCGTTAAAATATCCTAGGTAACTAAATACGGATTAAATGTCACAACCAAAATGACATTTTTTCATTAATTATATATTTATATCAAATAACCGTTTTTATATTTTTTTATATATTTTTATAGTATACTAAACACATTTATAATATTATACACATCGTTTTGAGTTATTTGGCGTGATCATATTTTCAACAACAAATTTAACATTACTGTTTTGGTGTCTAGCCTATTTTTAAATTTTTAACTTAACGATATGTTGTATTAAATATTTAATTATTTTGTAAAAATAAATGCAAACTTTTTTTATTAACTAATATATAAATCGTCTTAAAAGCTACTTTGTCAAGGTTCGGGATGTTTGCCAATATAAAAATGATTGGTACCTTTATTATGATAATTTATTCAAAAATCTATAATTATTTCTACTGATGTTTCTATAGGCATCTGTCAAGAATTATTTAAAAGCCCACACACAAAAATTGTCTCATTAGTTTTAAAACTTAATTAACTGTTTTTCATTATTTTGTTTGGAAAATGCAAATTTTTATGTTAATAGTAAGCTTAAAATGTAACTTCTCAAGGTTTTTAAGTACGTATTATATATATTATATAAGTATTATGTTATGTAAAGTTTAATTTCTACAAACAACTTGAGACACTCTACATTTTAAATCGTTTATTTATACAATGTTTTTGATCAAATAAACGATAACTAGTCCAATTTAATTCATAATAATACTTTAAAAAAAAAAACTCAAAGCTAAACAATTAAATACATAAATATAATATTATATTGTTGATTTTAATATTTAATGGCAATAAATTAATACCTTGGTATGGTATTAGTGTAGAATGATTCAAAATATTAATAAAAATATTTTTTGAATTATTTCAAATAAGAAGTTTACCAATCTAAACACTAAAATTCAACTACCGTGTGAGCTGATAAATAGTAGTCAAAAATATTATTAGTACACACACGATTGCTGTAAACTTGTTATTGAAGATTTTAGGCTATTAAATCAACTATTAGCATACCATCATTTTAATTAAGTGGTTATTATTTAATATCAGGTTTAATTTAACAGACGATAAATTGGCTAACGCTAACGTCATAGTCTGCTGCTTAATCGGGCTCGCCAAAATGTCCCTTGCCACATTTAGGGGGTCGGCATAAAGCATGCGCAACCACATAATTAATCATCATTGTGCTATTTTGGTGAATAAAACGAAGAGCTGCAAAAAGTGAATACAATTTTAAAAAATGTGCACGAATAAATATTGTGTAAATGAAATCTGAAACGCTATTATATACATTATACCGTATACGGTATACGTATTACTTCATTATGTTATGATATAGTATATAGTATGTTTTATTTCACGAGTATTATCATAATATAATATCTTTAGCGCGATACGCATACTTAAGAATAAATATATTTTCTTTGTAACCTTTTCGTTTGACATGCATTAATTCATACTTATTATAATGTAAAACTAAAGAAGATTTCTATAAGGACGGAGTTGAACACACATCAGCCACTGTAGGTAATATAATATAATACAGTATCTGGTTTAATTTCGAGATAAAATTAATTGTTATATGTAGGTAGTATGATAATGAATAGTATTCGATTATATGTTATATGAGTGCAAATTATAAAAGTAATAGAAAAAAATCCTTTCAATCAAAGAACAAATTTGACATACTCGATCGTCAACATTAATTTCATTTGCGACTAGTAGACGACACAAATTAATGTGACAATCGATACTATTACAGTCACGTGATAATGCGAAACTGTTTCTATACTTGGACCATTATTAATTTGAAAATCACATTAATACGCGTCGATGCACTTCTTGGATTATATATTATTCGTTTGTTCCACGATACGATCGCATCGCGCCAGTATATACGCGAACGATCGCACTGAATAGACAACTCTTGAGCTTTGAACAAAGTGATTTTCGGATTAACTGCACAGTGTATATTGTTATAAATAAGAGACGCACGTATACCTAGGTGTATTATATGTTTATATATAGATATCGTTTATATACATTTACCATATTATATATACATAAGATCTCTCAATGCTATAGTATATTCAGGTACAGGTCCCGTTAAATCTGAGACTATATAATTGCACATAGTAATTATTATATTATATTGATCTTTACCCCCTCAGACACGCTGTTTGCTTTTAGAATTATTGTTATTATTATTATTATTATTATTATTTCGTTTGAAACAATACAATATATATTCTGCGAGCGTTTTATTTGTGAGAACAATTAAATGTTCGGTTTTTCCCTTTTTCACAAACTCTCTGCGTGGGTACCTATATATTATGTACCTACATACTTTATATGTTTTCTATTTACTTTTCGGGATAAAACAAATTAGCAATTCCTATATTGTTATATTTATGTATTGAACGTCAGAACGAAAGATAAGTATACCATAACGATATAGCATACTATGTTTTACTGAATATAAAGATTAGATTTTCAGCTAAATAATAATTCTGTCTGGAGGTAGGTTAGGCCTGGAGGTACCTATGTCCTATATATACCTGCATTAATATAATCACAATATATTAATATAAAGTATAGATAGTCATCATCTGTGTGATTAATATTGAAATCACAAAATTCATTATTGAAAATGATACATAATTGTTATTTAAGTTTTCGATGTCAGCCTGCAGTTATATACTTGGAAAAAAACGATGAAGGGTTATTGCATAGTAAACAGAAGTAGACGCGTCAAAATATGTATAAATAATGAAAACTATACACTAATAATATAGTTATAATATATATTATCAGTGTAAGGTTTATAATATACTATTGATGATTATTATGATAGAGGTTCGCGAAAAACCTATACAGCTAGCTGCAGAGCTGTCGTAATTTATTTAAACGCATGAACACGAAAAACGAACGCAGTGGTACGAATATTGTAAATATTATTTCAGATATAATTGTTAATACAGTGTACATTTATACATGTATAATAATATGTTATTCTATCGGTTTGTGTCAACGGCTCATTTGTAGGATACAATAAAAGCTTATACAGTTATATCCCATACACAATCAACATAATATTCGAACGAATAAACCGATCAATCGTTCAAGTGCGATGAACATTAATCGTTTAATTGTTAAGAATAATAAATAACCGAAATAACATTTTAAAATTATAATACCTGCATTGTATTGTAACCGTTTAAAATGGCGTTCACTCGATAATATACACCCACCTATTGATATGTATACTGCAGGTACACGAGATATTTAATTAATAAGAAATCAGTTTGTCCTACACTTTTAGATTCTGAGCGGAACGATGAATTAATGTATTGGTTTTACATTGACGTGGAATGTTTTTATTTGCCTGTAATCGCAATTATATCTGTAAATATGCTTCAATTTTCAGTTTTCAGAATGGTTTCTGGTAGGAGATCGGATATAATTGATACATAAAAACTAGTTTTCCACAATTTTGGCTTTGATTTCAGTTGTAATTTAAAAATGAAAAAATAGAGAGACTTGAAATTTTTACCAAATATTTATGTTAGTTTTTCTTAAGCTTGATATCATTGTTGACAAAATATTTCGGCTCTATTCCTTCTTATTATAAACATTAGAAAGTTTCAACTTTTTAGTTGTTTTTTATACAATTTTTATTTTTATGAACAAAAGTTTGAAAATGTAATACAGCTATTTTCATATGTTGTCCAACCCCAAATTAAAAAATATCCAAAATACATGGTTACAATTTATTTTAAAGCGTTTAAATTTAAAATGTTTAAGAAATTCATCAACATTTTAAAATTATTAAGTGTTTAAAATGTATTAAACAGATAGCTTAAACTTGAATACATTTAATACGCAATTTTTCATAAGTTGTATGTTCCGACATAAACCTGAAAATCGCGATTAGTTTTTGACAAAAAATAGTTCATACTACCTATTATTATAAATAGCAAACATGAATATAATATAAAATATTAATATATCCTTCAGAATTTGGATGACTAGTATCCGCTCAGAATCGTTTTTCTTACACAATAGTTGAATTCAAATTTAACAGTGTCCTTGAAATTATGTGGTAGGTACACTATCAACACCTACTATAAAACAGCGCAATTAACCACATTTGTTTTACCATTGTATATTTTAAACTTGCAAAATAGTGTGGTCAAGTTATAATAAATAATGTATACTTTTGCATTGGTTATCAATAATAGAGCTCGACTTTGCAGAATTAATAACAAAGAAGCATAAAATTGTTTGAAAAAAGCATAACCAAAAATTAACTTGAGCTAGGTAAAAAATCGAATATAAAATTTAAAAATGAATTTAAAATTACAAAAATAATTGACAGACATGTATTTTCTAGATTTTCAACGAAAACAATGATAATCCATTAACCATTTAGTCGTTTCCGGGTTTTAACATTTCTTATTAATTAAATTAAAACTTTTTTTATTACTATAGCATAATAAACATATTAAAATGCCACAGTTGGAATAATTGCAAATAAAACATTTACATAAAAAAAAAAACAGAAAAAAGCAAAAATGAATTGGTTTATTTTGAATCAGAATGACATGAAACGAATTTAGGTATAAAAAAAAAAGCATATTATTTGAAACCCTAGCCCTAGTCATCACCTTAAATTTAGAATAATATATTTAGAATAATATATTACTATAACGGTTTTGTTAAAAAAACCATGAGAAATAAATGTAGGTTGATAATAAAGTTAGGGAAAAAGATAATAATATTATGATTTGGTTTACCCCCGTGTCCAAATAACGAGATGAATTCTACTTTTTTAAATGTATTAAATAAAGTATTCTGAAATTGTGTTCACAAACAACGTGTAACTACGAATTTACAGATTTATAGATTTGCAATCGTTTTCATACTCCACGTGAATGATAAATCCAAATACAAAAAAATATTTACGAAAATGCATTAGCATTATAATATTATGTTAGGAACACAACATAGGTGAGAGTAATATTTTTTCATCACTGATTGGTCTAGTTTTTTGAAAAAAAAAATGCGTAAAATAATTTTGTAAACATAGAAGTATAGAACGAATTAGTTTATAGGCGAGTCAACATTTTAACTATGCCTTGATACCTCGAGTATAAAACGTAAATGTATGAAAGAAATTTGTAACTTTTTGTGAGCTATTTTATTTGAACTATTTCTATGTTAATGTAAAATACATCAGCTCTCTGAAAGAAGTCTAAAAAAAATATTTTAATGCACTTTGATCTTGTTTTAGATTTTGAGCGGAGCGATGAATGTATTGATTTTACAATGATGTGTGTTTTTTTATTTTTTTATTTTTGTGTCTGATGACACCTTTTAGAGCAGTAAAAATGCTTCGATTTTCTTCAATAGTACCTTTTCTGATAGGAAAGTGAATCTAGTTGGTACTTTAGGTAGTCAAAAGTTAAAATTTCACAGAAGTTTTCAAAAGCGCCGTGAAAAACAAATGAAAAATTAAGGAAAAAACGGGAATTTTTATGGAAAACCAATTTTTGACAATTTCGATTTTGGTTTTTGATATAACTCTAAAAGAAATGACCGTAGATACATACAATTTTGACTGAATGTTTATATTAGCATTTTTTATACACCATAACATTTTTAAAATATTTTGATTTATTTTGAGTTGTTTACGGACATTTTCATTTTCCAATTTTTTTAGGTTTTTTTTCTATAGATTTCTATAAAACTTTATTTGTTGGGTAAAAAAACTTGAAAATTTAATACAAGGCTCCTGATATATTGTTACAAAAGCAATTGAAAAATATTAAAAATACATAGTCACACATTTTTTTATAAGCATTTAAAGTTTGAATTTTGACAAAATTCATCAAAATCTCGAAAATTATCAATCATTGTAATTAAACAATTATAAAATGTTCAGTTTTTATAACTTAGGATTGAAAATTTAAAACAAAAATTCTAATAAATAGTACATACTGTAATCAAAAAATATAAAAAATATAATATAAACACAGTTACATATAAAAATCAATATTAACGAGTAAAAGTATATATTATAATATTTTTCTGGCATCACTGATAATTTTAGGTTAATAATTAAATAATGTGAATATTATTAATTCAACTTACTAGCTACCGTATAATAACAATATCAATATAATTTAAAATATCCTAGACTGACATACCATCTCCGCTCAGAATCGTTTTTCGTATACAATGATATTATATCATTGAATTCAAATTTAATACCATCCATTATACAGTGATCTACTTGTAACCTACTGTACAGCAGACCGACATCCACTTGACCCCTTTTTGTTTTCATACAACGTGGAGGGTAAGAATCAAAATATAACTTAAGTTAAGTAATAGAAATAATTGTAAACGATTTGAGATTTTATTTTTTATTTTTTTAAGAACATTTTAAATTAATAATTCTTACTTTATTATAATATAGTTTTTAAACGTATGAATTATAGATATTTATTTTTAATTAGGCACCTATATATAAATTTTTATGATAGGTAAAAAGACTTTAAACTTTAAAAAATAAAGATAAACACAATTTGTATTTAGTTTATTATTATTTCGTAGCTGTAAATATTAGTTTAAATAAAGTCGCATTACAACACAGTACATTATACATTCGTTGCTCGTACAACAATTATACATTCACACAATAATTTCATTTGGTGTAAAAGTATAATTCATAAATGATGAAATCAATAAAAATCAGTGATTAGTAAGTTTAGATGAAACACTTTCAAATAATACTTTTATTTGAGAATTAGTTAAACACATCAATCGTGCTATATACAAAGCTTTTTAATTGTTTTTAAATATTTGAAAATTGATGGTACAAAATATTAGGTTAAACATTTAAAAGTAACGATTTTTAATAAGTAATAGTCAACTAATGCTTTACACTTTAGTACCTAAAAATTCCGTGTAAATTAATTACATAATTTTTAAAGACAATTCAATCACATTGGTTTTTATTATACTGCAGACTTGTGTTTCTTGAAAATGAAAATGTCATTACCTGCGTTTTTAAGTATACATACGAAATTTGGATATTATTAAATCAACTACATAGTAATAGTGGTATATTAATTACAAAATTTTTATATTATCTATATTGAAGACTGAAGTACAGTCACTCTTTTGTGCATATTGAAACTGTACGGTACGAAATCGAGATTCAAGTCATTGAGTCAAGATTCATCAATAGTTTGATCAAGCTACAAAATCATTTGAAAGGTATACTTGTAGATAGACAACTCAAGTTTGTTTTCGAAAGAGGTTAGGCAACAGCTGATATAACAAGGGTTTTCGAGAATTTCGAACATAAATTTTACAAAGACGATTAAGTTAACAAATTGAGTAATAAACCAAGTACATTAAGACAATTATCTATTGTTCAGCTATACAAACGTTCGGCGAACGCAGTTAATTTTAATAACAATTTGCGTATTCGATTATCTCGGGATATTGTCATCGCTGACATAGATACTCATTCAAATATAATACAGGTATCGTGTCAGACCTATACTCGGCATTTAAAAAAATAAAGATACAAAAAATACAAAAAATACAAATAAACACAATCTGCCTGTTACAAAACAAAAATATGTCAGTGACGTTTTTAATTATAATAATACATGGTTTTGACTGGTGAATAGAGTTTAAAGCTGCAGCAATGCCCACGCTTTTTCACATGTACTTTTATATAATGTTATATAATGTGCCTTTGCAAACGCCAATATACAGCGTGATTCGCCAAACGTGTTCACCCATTTTTTCTTCTTCGACAATGCGGTTTTCCAAAATCTGATTTTTGGAATTTTTAAATACGCACTTAAAGACCGTAATTTCAAGTTCTTGAGATTTAATACACTCCTCTCAATGAGTGTCATTGGAGATATACAGACTTCTGTTTTCCCAAATGAGAACACCCTCTTTTCTACTGTAAATTATTCAGCATATCATTTTTCCAATGAATTCGTTGTGAAAAAATCGGGGTGAGCGTACTTGGCGAATCGCCCTGTATATAATATAATATACGATATACGTAATTTATCGAACCCGTGCAGGTTACGCGTATTGGCAGCCGGTAGACAAAACGGATTACGCAATGCAAATCGCGAGCTGTATAATAAACTGTGAATTTTCCAGTGAGGTGTGTACACATACATATTAGGTATTTTCCATCCCTGGTCTCACGGACCTCGTCTACTGTGCTTTGTTTTTCATCTATCCGTTCCGGTTTCACACCGCGCGCATTTAGTCAACTCGTTGAATAATGTAAACGGATCCAAATGGTCGGGCGGTGGAAGACAGCAAAGTGAAAAACAGAAATCTCAGAGGCGGGTTGAGAGACTGTCACGCGGAGTCTGCGAGGGCGGCGGCCCGGTCGAAGACATGTAATAATACGCCGCCGTGGAATGGTTCAAACGTTGAGCGACACACGATTTCGCGGCCGTGGCACAAGCGTCATGAATTATACACGACCCGTGCAATACATTTCAGTTGAACTGCCTTTTGCAATCGCTCTATGAAAACGTAAAATCGTTCGACTGACCCGCAGACAGGGCGCATTCCCGGTCGATTTTCACACGAGTCTATGATATTCTACCGTATAAGCTGCAGCCATATTATGCTGCCATCGTTGCCGCACGTCGGAGCTGGCTTAATATCACAGTACCGTCACGGTGGAGCAATTGAGTAAAATAACCAAGAGAGGAATTGTGGGGGGAGGGGAATAATTTGTTTTCCAAAATTGAAACCATGAAAAAAAAAGTTGTATGCGACCCAAACATATACACAGGTTGCACCGAGAGGATTTACCAATTAAGACTGTATCTCCTGAGATAATAAATTGATCATAAATCTTTTTTTTTATTATTATTAGACTCACAGAGACAAGGACTACATATACTTTATTTTTTGATGTAATTATTTGTTTGATAAAAAAGTTAATAAATGTAATTTTTAATTTTATTATTTTTGAAACAACTGAAAATAACCATTTTATAGAGTTTAATTTCCTGAAAATATCTACATTTCAACATCCTCACTAGATACACTGTATATAGGCAGGTGTGGTAAAAAAAAAAAAACATAACCACATGTTAAAACGCGTTTCATAAATGACCGATAGTTCAAAATCGTTGAGTAAGTAAGAATGATAGCAGGTTGTATTTAGGATATATTGAACACACCAGATTTTCTATACGTTTTCACTTGTCTGAAAAATCATTGAAAATATAACTTCAGCTCCTGCACAATATAATATTATACTAGTGTCGTCCATCCAACTCAGCGGTACAAAAGTAAATCAGCTAATATACCTACTTCGAATCCTCCTTCAACATATACCTATAAACTTTGAAGTTCCTCGGTAATTTGACGAGGCCTGGACTACTGAAAATTTAGAATTATTCTTCAATTATGAACCGGATAAAGGAACGGCCGCCTCGCCATTAAAGTTTTCCGAAATAAACGTATTATCGAAACATCCCGACGCGGTAAGGTTATCGAGACTTATCGTGCGCGTACCCGGGATATTCTATTTATTTATACATTTTTTCGTTATATTATTATTATCAAAGTTCCTTTGCTGGAGGTGAAAATCCCATCGCAGTTACCGTTGGCGGTACGAAAGCGCATTGTTGGCCCAAACGGAATTCAAACGATTCGCATATTAGTTCTCGCATATGCCCGCGGGACGTGTGCTCCGCCACCGAAAGTACCTACATATATAATATTGTACACACATTCATATATGCTTATATATATATATATATTTACACACACACATACACACACTCACACACGTATTACACACGCGTACTCCAGCACGGGCGACAGCTTACCGGAAATGGATGTATATTATGTATTTTTTGAAACGTCCGGGAATATATAATATACACTGCTAAGAGATATCCGGGATTAGCGAATTCCATTGCGTGTTGAAAATATACATATTATTATTATATTATGCACCAGCGGTTTTTCTAATCTCCCTCCTCCCCACCCCCTCTCATGATTCGGGTCAAAGTCGCACGTTTGCGATCAGAGGATTTATCCACGAGTTTTGATCGGTCTCCGACGGGAATAACGAATAGGGTATTAAGTACATCGCCAGTTTTTATTTTATCGTGTCCGTTACTGGAAAAAAAAAAGAAAGCTGCGTTTTTTTATAGAAAGATCGACGAGGAAAATAATTACTAGTTTTAATGAACGTTAAAAATAATGAGACAAATAATAGTCGGACATATTTTATCGTCGAGCAATGTTTGATCATCCGCAAGCATACCATTTCTAACATCGATAATTAATAGTCACTGAAATACTTGCTATATTAATTTAACACATCATACTGAGTAGGTATGATTTATAAATTCTATTCGAAGGAGTTTTAAAATAGTTGCGGTTCACCGGTATAGGTAATAACAAATAATTAAATTACTGTGAATAATTTAATCAAATATATTTTCATTATCGTATAAGTTCAATTGGATTTAAAATTGAATACCTTTCACTAGTGTGATACACATACAAAACAGAATTGTAAATTAAATTAATTTATAAACAGATTGTATTAATTAAGTGATAGAATATATATTATATATAGAAAGAGAGAAAGAGAACATAATACGCCTTATAATAACCATTTAGAAAATTATTCAAAAAATAATTGAAGGCCTAAAATACTCTTACGTACATGTTGATAAAAAAAAAAAACGATTATATATAGTTATTTTATTCGGTCATTCATCCCAATATAAAAGGTTTTTAATTTTCGAAACCGAAAACTGATAACATATATAGTTCTGTAGGTACATTAAAGTTTTTACATGATAAATACTTAAAATTTTATATTAAAGTAAAATGTTTATAATTATAAATTATGTTGTATTTTAATTTGTAATGATGAAGATTATTAATTATTATGATATAAATTATTTTTTTTTGTTGTCTGTGGTTTTTGAACTTAATAAAAATGTAGTACACACATTTATTAAGGGTGAATATCACTAAAAACATAATAATACGATTTCAAGCACATGTTAAATGTAAATTCTATATAACTTATAATTCATCTAAACCTAAGAACAATAATAATAGCATTAACTTAATGAGAGACGTAAGTTTTAGGTTGAGTTACAGAAAATAATCTAAAAACTACCAAGCGTAAATAATTGTTAGAACTTAAGAGTCAAAACTTATAAAGATGATATGTTTTCCTGTTATTTGAATTATTTTTTCGTGTTTTATGTCCAAGACAGATAAATAATTTAAATTTTAGTATGCTCAACTTTAAATTAATATGGAAGTTTATTACCAGGTCGAGTTTTGTTAATATCATACTATAACCTTTAATACACCTATTACAATATATATTACTGAATTATTTCTCCTCGTTGTAAAATAATGATAACTCCATAACGAGATAATAAATTAATATAATATAGGTACAACATGACAGTGGAAACGAGGGCAATACTAATAAGAACATAATTACAATTTACTACTGTGACATTGAAACATTAATTTACAATATTTATGTCAAACAATATCATATAATATAATATTATTATTATGTTTATTAGGTACATAAAAATTATTATTACCCAGTGGTTATTAACATATTTCGAAATCGTTTAAATTAAACGCACAGATATCATTGATGTCATATTCAAATATAGAGGGCATGAATAAAAATTTATATTAATAAAATAATGCGTAATATTAATACAGCCTATTTCATACATGCTAATATATACTAATATTGTTAATATATACAAACACATGTGTTTACCACTTGTTCAGTGGGACCAATTATCTTCTTGAAGAATAAATAAAAATATAATTACATTGTACATTCCGAATGAACTACATTATTAATTTGTATAAATTGTATCTCCCCCCCTCCTAACACTCACACTCAAACCTACGGATATCTGTCAGAAATAGTTTTATTTTCTTATTCGACCGCAAAAGGTTTTATAAAGAAATCCCAAAAGAGACGCAAATGACGGTAACCCAATGTAAACGTGAAGGATAAAGTTGATAATGGTTAGGGAAAATCCCAACGGATGAAGGTATTTACATAGTGTTTTTTATTAGGTAACTACTTGGTAAAAAAAATGTAAAAAAAATGTATTTTTGGAAAACAAAACCATCAAATGTATTAATACCGTTATTATTATATTATCGTGTTTATTTAAATGTCCTTCCTATTTATTTTTAATTTAATTAAAAACATATTAACCTAACAAAATAGTAAAAATTAAATAAAGAAATAGGCTTTACTCGTCTTATATCGTTGATAATATCCCACATGTCCAATACAAATATAAACAATTATTTTATTTTTATACATTAGTTATTATATTTATAACACACTAAAACGTTGATTGAAAGTAAAAACTAATAAAAAAAAATATCGTCTATAAGAAATTAACGACGAAAATAGGAAATAAAAATAATGTGAAGTATCATTTTTTAAGCAGACCCGTCGTCATTATGAAACGAAAAATTCATACGTGACCCAACTTTAAAACGTATTTGTGATGAATGGGACTTCCCCTCACACTCAACCGTACACGATCAACGGATGGGTACAATAATTTTGATATATATTTTTTTTCGTCGAACGTACGTTGTATATACCACTTCTTTAACGAAAACTTATAATTTGCAAAAACTTTCTTGTCAGCCAAAATGGAATAAATTACATTTATATTCATAGCTATTCAAAAAAAAAAAAAACATTTTCTGCTTCTAAAGCGATTCATTCTCCGTTATATTTTTTAAGATCATTCAACCAAATTCTTTGGCGTGTGTCTTCCCGTTTTACTTGCTAGGTACAAATTATTTTGTTGATCCCCGTACGGCCTATATCATCTGTCTCTATGTATATAATATATAAACTTATATATGTCCATAAATTAATTAAACTTCTTACAAGAATCATTTAGTTTTATGCGAACCCTCTAATGTCTGGAAATAATTTCGTTAAATAATTATTTTACGTTTATAACGTAATACGTAGCTAATTATTTTATGAAGCTATATCAGTATATCTATTTAGTTCTCTATCGACTCTTCTTTTTGCTTTACTTAATATTATGGACTGTGAATAAAAGTTGATAAACTGTAGCAATACTATATTATAATAAGTAATATATTTTACAACCACGTTGTATTTATTTTGTGTATTAATATATTTTATCATTTTTAACTGGAAACAATTAATTTTTAGACATAAAAATAATTGTGTCTTTTATAGATATTACTAAAAAAATAATGCAAAATTCTAAAAAATTCTAAAAAATGTATAAAAACCAAAATATTTTTCTTAAAAATATCTAGTTTGTAAAATTTGGTTGAAATCGTTTTTAATATAAAATACAGTCTACTCCGATTTCAATAGTTGATATCTATACTTCACGTGTCAAAAACAAACTCAACAGTCTAATGAAATACGAAAAGTTACATAAGTACCTATATAACTCTTAGCAAATACAAAACAATTCAAACTAACAACAAAATAACTAAAACTGCCAAAGAAAAAATCATTATTTTTTGTATAAATATCCAAGTTTGACAACATTTGAACTTCGAATGCTGATAAAAAAAAACCGTCCTTAAGTATTTTTGATATTTTAGAATTTCTATAAGAACCACTTATGAGGAACTTAAATTGTCAAGCTTTTTTACACAGAATTCCAAATGTCTTTTTTACTTTTCACTAATCCAATCTATTAAAGATCCAATTTACTACCAGAAACCCCCCTCAAAGTTGAACATTGAAGCATTTTTACTGTTCCTGAAGTAGAATTTAGACACAACAATAACATACATTATTGTAAAACCAATATAATCATCGCTCCAACTCATCGAAAAATCAAATGTTCCAAAACTAAAACAAAAATAAAAAGTGTATAGCCTATATTTATAAAAATGTTTTGCGTGATATAAGATACAATATTAAACATGTTATTAAAAATTCATTAACGATGTTTAGTACAATATTACTAAAATCATAAATAAAAATATTATTTGAAGAATAGTAAATAAAACACTTTTATAGGGAATTGAGAGTTAAAATAAAGTTGCATGCTAAAGAGTATCTACCAATAATACAATCAATAAATATTATAATTAATATATAGAATACTGATAAATGCTATTGTGTTTCAACATTTCTTTCGGTTTTACTGTATCATTTTATTCATTATTATTATGGATACGAAAATTATTTAAATACAACTACCGGCCACAGGGACACATCATCTTGTACATCTCTAGAGTGTTATATTTTATGTTTAGACTTTTATCACGTTATTATGACAATGTTTGAACGGAACGCAACAAAAATTAAATAGAATATAAATAGTGACTATTTATAAAATGTTATATTATGTTATTATTATTATTATTATTATTATTATTATAGTTATAATTATAATCTTTTAATTAATTATTAAATACCTTTAATTTTAGCATTGATTAAATAAATTATGAAAGTTACTCGGTAGTACATTTTATTATAATAAATTAATAAGAAACATTAGAAATTTCGTTATATTGTACAGGTACACATAATATACTATATTATGTAATTTAATAAAGCCGGTATAAACGTATACTATTATATTATTATTTTTAATCAGAAACTACTATAGTATTTTCAATGTTACATAAGGTTACTATTTATACATAATTTGCGCAAATTCTTTACCGAATTTAATATACAAACTGAATTATCTGAATGCAATAATATCATGGCGTTATGGGATAAAATATAAGTTATGGTCAGAAATTATTCAACATTGTCACTCATTTTTAGTAAATACATTTTTAGTAATAATAAGTTATTGTATACCTCTGCGACGTATAAAAGCAAAACGTGTTGATATACTGGATTTGGGCGGATCACACAGTTAAGGCGCCTGCTGTCATTAAATTTGGGAACAACAAGTGTTTTCCGAAAAATCAAGCGGATCCTCTTGTTGTCTGTGGGTTTTCTATAGAATTAGACAGCGTTTCACATATGTATTGGGTTTGTAATTCTTATACTTAATGGTTCAAAATAATAATTGTATACTCCGCGTGAAATAATATTTACGGTTAAAAATAATCATTGATTATTTTATAATATTAATTTATTGTGTACCTTCTAAATAGTACTAAATACCGGTATTATATAAGAATTAAATTTAAATATTTTCTAGATTATGACGATTTAGATCTACTCTAAAATTTAAATTAACATATCTAACTCAGTTAGGGACATTGTGAAAATTAAAGAATGACGTTTTTACTTTGAAATAGTATTTTTGTTTAATATATAATTGTTTTGGCTTATAATGGAATAAAAACGTTTACCGGATTTTTCCACCTTTTTGAATAGCTGAACTGTTTTTGATGTGACATGGGTTATATCCAGATATTTTATATGGTGCAATTTATAAGGTATTGTAAATACAATTTTAACGTTAAATAAAAATAATAGGAAAAATATAAAACTAGACAATTTAATTTGAAGAAAGTGTCATTGTAAAACAGAATTTTGTTGTTATTATAATGATAGTAAAATGTTATAAATATACAGTTTTTTATCAGTATTTATAAAACTTAATAAATGTACAAAAATTATTATTGTTAACTGATTTTATAAGAGGAAAAAATAATATTTAGTATAATATTATGATTAGTTGGTTAGATTTTGTATCTGAAATTACCACTTATAAAATATACAATAATTTTTAATCTGTGACTTTAGCGAGTAATTTATTGAGATTTTAGTAAACATAATAAATTTATCTAAAATAAAATAAAAAATAAAAAGCATATAAGTAAAAAAAAAATTGTTATGCTTTGATTTTAGTTGGTTTGGTCCTGTTATAGTTTAGCCATTTTTATAATTATTGTTTTATGATTATGTAACTGAGAGAAGCTTAAATAATATTTTATTTCCAATTTATAATTGGAACATCAACATATTTTTGGCCTAATTCAGATTTTTCGTTTTCGACGAATTTTTTTGAACAAAACAATGTTTTTTCAACCTAACCAACATTGATCATTTTACGAATGGAACTTTCACCAAAAATATAATACAAAAAATATCTATATAAGACTTTTCTACTTTCAAATTACTATATTGATAATTAATTATCCATGAACACTCGATAGTTCAGAACATTAGCGCACCTGGGGGGTGAACATAAAAATTTGAATAGACATATTCAGTATACACATATTAATAAATACATGTTGTAGGTATTGTGTACAAAATTTGGGCTCCGTGGAGGGGGAGGGGATATGACCCCATACCTTCTTTCCCACGTTGATACGCTACTGTTTCAGAATATAACATAAAGTGCACAGTGGTACATCAAAATTGGTGGTTAATTTTAAGCTTTTAAAATTTTTACTTGGCCTGAGATACTGCAGTTGTCTGCTACTCGTTGTCACGGGAAATCAAATGATTTTCAATAAGAAGTTACAAATCTGCAATTTCAAACGTTCGGAAAATGAACGTGTCATCATATAATCAGCAAAGTCTTAGATCCTGAGGACTAAGATCGTTTCGAGATTTGTCGATAGACAATAAACCAAAAATTGTGACGAAATTTTGGCACGAAACAAAAACTTTTCGTTTACCCATCGGATGATAAGTTATCATGTTTATTTTGGATATTATTTCATTGCATCGCTGTTGTGTTGTGTATTGTTTAAACTTATTTAATCTATGTTATTACAGACGCCTAATGATCTTTAAGTTGTTGTTTTTATGGGCGAAAATATTAAAACACAAATTTAAATGCTAATACTCGTTTAATATAATATTATCTTACTTTAATATAACAGCCATGCGTAGGTCCTCCTACTAAATTTGTTAGTTTTTTTTTTAATAATTTCGCATTTAAAAAATACAAATGTGATTCGTAATTTAAATTTATAATCGATATCAACATAACGTTGCCCTGCACGTATACTATTATAATATCTTATACTTGAATTAACTGGTTAAATTGTATAATAGTATATTACATGTGGTATTGACAATACATAATACATAACGGTTTACTGCATAAAATTATAAAGCTAAACAGAGCGAATCTCGACGGTTGAAATAGGATCTAAAGCATAACCCATAATATTATATATTTAACGTGATTATTTGTATAATATCACCATACAAAACACATATAATATGTAAAATAAATTGCAATTAATCTACCTAATTTTACGTATGTACTTTTCAAATTTAAATCTATGTCAAATATTGTTCAGATATTTTATTGTTTAGTAAAGGCTCCAGTTAATAAACTGTCGTGTCTTAAAATTAAAAAAAATCGTTTTTTTTAAAAAAAAAACCACAAAATCATACAATTTCATCGGAAAGGTAAAACAATCCAATCGAGTTACTATGAAAATAACCCGAGATGGTATTTGAAATATTAGTGGTATTCGCTCCATAATATAGGAAAATTGGAACAACAAATACGAGCTATAATGACAATAATATTAATATATTACCTATATAGAAACAAAATTCAAAATATTTTACTTCGGCGTCGTGTGTCCTACCAAGACCTTCACGTTGAATACGAGAGTCTACGTGGTAGTCTATTGCAAGTTTCTTGGAAATCAAATAATTTCTATATTTGTACAATATATCAACTGTGCGCCGATAGATTTTCTGATCTCCATATAACTGAACCGTATAATATAGGAATCGTATGAAAATATTCAAGTATTCCGACAAAGCTTAAGACCGTGAAAGACCATTGTGGGTCCCTTCGGAACCTAAAAAATATATTTTATTTATGGTACTTATTTCTGATTTCATATACAAGTATAGTTTTCACAGCACGTCTTTTTAAAAATCGTAACGGTTGCCGATTGCCAAGATGAACTGAACGAGTTAGAACTCGGTATAGGCAACAAATTGTGATTACCATAGTATTCCGGTGATACAACGTCGTGGGTCGGTCAAGTCACAATTTTTAAGTCGAAGACGACGCACGCGATTTATGTTCTCTTGTTTTTCCGAAAACAAAATAATAGGGAAGCGTCAGCTGCTGAAGACATCCGATAAATAGACGGGGGCGGCAGTGGCTGTCTAGTCTATACTAGTTTTCCGGACGAGGGCAGGGCGCCGTTTCGCGTCTCTTCTTCCCGCTGTCGCGCCACACGAGCCACCACCGCTATCGCAGTAATTGTATATGTACGCGCCCGCCCACCCGTCCGTGCCAACCCACCCAGCGACGCTCACACGTATGGAGATACGCGCATCCGGTCGAGAATCAATCGGATTTTTCGTCGAATAAATCGCTCGGAAAATCGCAAAACATACACCGCGACCATTTCCATGAAATCGAAAACAAATAACGTATTTTATTTTATCTCATATACTTATACGCACACGCAAGAGCGTGCTCTTGTTTTTTTTTTCGCGGTTTTCTTTCTTTTTTTTTTTTACTCACGAAATCGATCTCATACTTCTCTTCTTCTTTTATTTTTTGCCGAACAAAAGCGAGAGGGTTGTCTCTTGTCGTCGAGTCTTTTTTGCTCGACCACTGCGCCGTAAATCCGCGATGGATATCGATGGAAATTATTAAACATCGAACGGATGTCGGGTAAACTTTGCGCGCGCCACGCCCCGAGCCTACAGCGAATTGTTTTCCTTTCCAAATTACGTTCATAACTCAAACTCCTAACCGAATCTCTAGTTCTCTCTCTCTCTCTCTCTCTCTCTCTCTCTCTCGCTCACTCGCTCGCTCTCTCTCATTGTATGTTATCTGTTATTGTATATATACATACATACTTACAAATATATAGATATGTTAAGTGCATAAATACTTATACCTAACGTAACGGCCGACGGAGAACGTATAATAATAACCCCCGATAACATGAGGCTAAGACATATAATTTTTGCAGAAGGACCGTTTAATGTAGGTACCCGCTTCGCACCATCGTACTAAGAGAAATAATAATAAACTATAATAAAGCGAAACGAACTGTGTCTATACGAGTATTATACGATCAAATGAAGTAAATATTTATTATTATTTATTATTATTATCTATACGTTATTATGATTTATCAAAATACAAATTGTCCCTACTTCAATAATTGATATTGCAATGCGCACACTTCGTCATATTGATAAATTATATATATATACCTATCATATTATAATTTTTTTTTTTTTATTTAGAAAACATGTTTGCGAGTTAATATAATAATATAAAATTATAACATTTGATTTAGATTATTTTTATCATTTGTAAACAAATTAGTACTTATTTTTAACAATTTTCTTTTCAGCTGCATATAACATTTTTATTTTTTGATTATTACAATTTCCATGGTAACCAAACAATAACAAAGATAACATTTATTTTATTATTTTTTTATTATGCATTATACTGCCTAGGTCGGCCTAAGCAACTTATCCACAATATTAAAATTACATTACACAACTGATTTCTCGATGCAGTAGTTCCTAACAACCGATAAATATTACATATATATATATTAACGTTACCATACCAACCAAAAATTAGACTATACCAGCAAAATATGAATATATTATTTTTTTCGTAATATGATTTTTTTAATGATTACTCTTAGCAACCAATGATTAATATAATTATATTACCATAGCAACCAAAACATTATGTTGCAATTTTAAAAAAACATAAATAGGTACAATGTTTTTCCGTGCAGCGGAGAATGTTTCAAGTAATACACTTAGTTTACATTTTTTTGATTCTAATATCTAATAATAAAATGACCATCGTTAAATTCGTTAGGTATGATGTAAACATATTTTATACTACCTAAACTGTAAATAAAATCAAACAAACTATGCATATATAACATTGATATTATAAGCCTACCTATTTATTACACTTTATCACACTACTCTTGCTATTTAAATGCGCTATAATATCATATTCTAATTTATTAATTTCAATAATTAGTTTTATCCTATGAATTACTATTGGTTATATAATTTTAGTTATTTTTTGTAATTTAAAAAACATTAATTAGATGGACTTGGACCTTATCACCATTGCTTCAATTATTATTTCGTATACCCAGTGAAATTTAAAAATTATTAAGACTGCAGATGTTAAGATATTTATAGCGGACAACTATTCACATAGTTCTACACTACGCGTGGTATTTAGTTAAAAGTTATCAGTTAATAACAATAAAATTGAATATTATATTATAATAAAACTATTTAATTTATACAATGTTTTTGGCAAAAATTTGTTCAATACACTGCATTCTTCTATTAGAAGAATAATTTATTATAAAAAATAAACTATAAAATGTACTCGGAAATAGAGGCTGATACCACCTCCGCCCAAAATCGTGTTTCTTTTATGCAACGATTTATCGTTAAATTGAAATTTAACACATCCAACTCGCTGGCCTACTCAATAACGGAGGACCCACAAAACTTATACCTCTGGTATTCAAACTTTTTTTATCTCTTCAAAATATTTCGATAACTTTCAAGTTGGGAAGAACACAGAAAGAAAAATATGTTTTAATGTCTAATTGGATATATATATATATAATATTATAAGTGTATAAATTATATTATGTAACAAATTTGAAAATAACTATGAACAGAAGACTGAAATCAAATATTTCAAGTTTAGTATAAAATAAGAAATTAATCGTCATCATCATTATTTTTTTATCCTTTTCAGTGTCACAGCTTCTCTGACAAATACTCCGACGCACCTTGAAACCGCAACGCTACACAGTTAGAATACCTCTGTACAATACTTCCATGGTTTTTCAATTACAAAATAAATAAATAACTGTATAAAATAATTAATTTCACATTTAATTCAAAACGGTTTATGAAAATAATATAACTTGTAATAAGTAGTTGTTTATGATACAATAAAAAAAATATGATTGTCTCGGAGCATAAACAATATTAAATACTGCAGTACACATTTTTTACAGCAGAGTTTCTTAAAAAAGGAAATTGTTTACGGAGTACCACTATAACAAACGTTTAATCAGAAAACTATTATTTATTATTACCTAGTACTTAACTAAATGCCATTCTAAAGTTATAGTCATTTCTCCTAAAAACGAA
The DNA here is from genome assembly GCA_027563435.1 of Nasonovia ribisnigri. NCBI lineage: Eukaryota > Metazoa > Arthropoda > Insecta > Hemiptera > Aphididae > Nasonovia > Nasonovia ribisnigri. Next base: position 24,901 of record JANEHU010001594.1, read on the forward strand.
CAGTTTTCATTTTTGTAAAAATAAATTGTTTCATATTTTTAAGTAATTATACAATATAGTTTAATTAAAACAGCAGCACATATTATTATCTAATATATTGTGAAATAAAAGATAATATAAAATACCATAACTAATAACAGTAACTATTCTATGTATCAGTTGTAGTATATTCATGAATATTTTTAATTTGACTAATTTTAGTTAATAGATTTTTCATCGTTATTTCCGAATCAAGTCCAAACAATTTTATATGTTTGTAAAATATAATCCACTTTAAAAGTTCATCTTAACTATTTGTGTTTACCAAAATACGTTTGAAAAAATTACTTTTTTATGTGATACCTTAAATAATACTTACCAGACCTAAATCACTATAAGTTCATGGATGAGACAAGTTGTGAAAGCAATCTATCAGTGTCCTCAGGTCACGGATATTAAAGAAATAGAGGACCGCAGTAGATTAGGAACCAAAGCCAGATAGCCTTAAGCTTTTATACATCGCTAGACTTTAAATTTTATTGTCACGGAATTGGTTTAACCGAAATAAGACAACGTTGTCGTAAATTGTTTTAAAAGTAAATTTTGAATGTAACACACAATTCTAAATAGGTTATATACAATATACCATATTATGCATATACTAATTTATAAAATATAATTTATGAAAACTCAAATATACATATATTTAATAAGTACTGCTTGTGAATCGAAAATATAATGTGATTATTATACACGCTATTAGGTACGTAATAATGCATAGTGTAAGAACAAACAAATTGGCGATTCGGACCATCCTAAAAGAAGACGAAGTTCATCGCCACAGACGTTACGCTCATTTTGTCAAATTGAAAAGTTAAAAATTGATAAAAAAAAAAATGCATTCCGAACAAAAAAAACTTTTAAAGTGAAAAGCTAAACTTTTCCCACGCAACAACGCTCTTACAATGACAACTTTCATTCAACGATGATACATTTAAAAGTCTGCGGTTAAATTTATCAAACTTTGAAATTCCCAATTTTAGTTTTTTTACATTCCGTTTAAACGTAGTAGATTTTTTTGACCATTGTCGGTTTTGCTGAACAGCATAATAGCGTATATACTCACTGACTGAAACCTGGTATTATAAAGTGAACCCTGTCTATATATAAGTTGCCTCCACAAGCATTAGGGACTTAATACCAGTTTTTAATCCACGCCTTTGGAGGCGACGATTTACGGTGATAAATAGAAAACTATAAATAAAACGACTCGAAACCTCAGACAGATACGGTGCGATTGTTTCAAAAGTTTAATTTAACGGTCTGCAATGGTGGGGTGAAAAATACGTCAGCAGAATTCTAGAGTCAAAATCCTACAATGGGTTAATTTTACATAAAACTTTGCTATTTTTTTATAGTCTCCTATGAAGTTGGTTTATTACGTTAGATGCGATTAGAAATAAAAAAAAATAATAAAACGAACTATTGACAGTCTGGCATGATTATTAAATAATATTATAATTTATAAGCTCAAACATGTAACGGTGATAGTTGTACGCAGTAACTCTTATTAACTGTTTCTCTTTTAGAACTTTTTTTCCACTACAAACTGTTATCACTGTAAGAAGACTTTTATTCTACACGATAACATATTACTTTTAGTTTAATAATTATTGATTTTAAATATTTTTAAAAATGACCTGTTATTTTTTACTTCTTATATTTTTACTTAATATAGAGTTGAAACGAAATTCATAAACATTAAGAAAATACTTTAACTGAGTTGTATCAATATTTATTTTTTTATCTAATTAGTTCAGCAAGTTTACTCACATGCATAGTTAATTACACACATAAATCACAGAAAAATAGTTTAATATCACTATATGATTGTGGTCTAAAATAAAACTTCGATTTAATTTACGTAGTTTAGAGCTGGAATTTAATATTCCATTTTCCTGCAACGTAATACATTGACAAAATCCTCTTAAGACCATGAGTATCGTAAAAAACTATTTTATAAAACTCATTTTTCCAAATTAATAAATTTCTTTATTAGTGTTTTGATAAAGTGAAATGTTTCTATATTTGTGCCTAAGTTATCAAGTACGTATTTCCTAGTCAAAAAAAATTATATTTTTCCAAATACATACGTTTAAAAAACCATAAATAAAATACAGTTGTTATTTATTGTTTTTACATTTGGTTATAATTTTTACAGGACAAATATTTGATTTATATACCTTCAAATTAAAATTGTTTCCTAAACATTAAATAATGTATATCACATAAATTACTTGTTTATGTAAACTTAACAATAGAATATGTGCATATGTTTAGACGCAAACTGCGTACCTAATTACAAACATTTTCTCTATGCAATGTATTGACCGGCAATAATTTTAACAAGTTTTTTGAATGGCTTTACAGATTTTTAATTCAATTTAAGATTACATTTTAAATTATTATTGTCATCTAAAAACAGATTAATATACGTATTTTTTTGCAGTTTTTCAATCTAAGTAGTTGTACAATTTGTACAGTAAACATATAAATAGTATATTTCATTTTCGGAAAAGAAATTATTGTAAACAAAAATCATCGTTTCGATTAGAATAAAAAGAAAATTAATTCAGAATAATTTACTAACGATTTCACTGTATATTATGTAGTTTTGAATTTCTCTAAAAAAACTCTTCAGCATTTCAAAATGTAGGCCAATCTTCAAAGATGTATATAAAAAAAAATATTTGAATATCCAATTTACAATAATAAATATAAATATTATACAATAATATTGTATATCATACATTTGTATAAGTACACATTTAAATTTTATTGCTTAAAATTGTTCACCATTCATTTAGACATAATTTATTAAAATTGATAAATTATGATGTATTTTCACTGTACAAATAGATAAGATGTATAAATTTAACAACATATATTGTTTCACTTCATAAAGTACATTTTAAGAATTTAATCAACTAGACATTTCTATAAGATTATCCCAAAGCCATTAACAATAATAAGCCATATATTATTATGTACTTACTTTATTTATTAGAGACAAGTACTGATAATATTTTATAAAATGCATTAATCTTACTCTGGAATCTATCTTTTTTAAATTAGATTAAATAAATGTACAACATTTTTTTAAGATTTCAAAGCATATTTTTTTGTACAACAACATAGAACTAATTATAGATACATTTATTGATTAAAATTTTAAAAAAAAATTGTTCGAATGTGAACACAACATTTCAAATTACCAATTAAATAGTTTAGCACGTTGTATACCTATACACTAGTGGTCTTTTTTTTTTAACCGTTTGGCCAAAAACTATACGATAAAAACAAACATGTTTTCCTCGAGGTTTAAGTTCCCGTCACATATTCGAATAATGACAATAAAAGCGTTTCGTTCGTAATAACATTTGATATGGTATCTAAATTAATGAAACATCCGACGGATAAACGGTTTGGCACAGAGTACGTGAAATTAAACGAACTGTAAAACCCTCGGACTGTGTTAACCCTCCCTGGTTTTTATTTTTCCCATAATATTCTTTTGTCCTAGATTTCTCCGTAATCCTTTTGTCACACGCAATTAAGGTTGTTTCGATAACGGGCCGTAACGCCCGTAACACGTTTGTGCCGATTGCCAGGCGATTTTGGATAGGCAAAACAGCTACAGGTACGTGTAGGGTGATACACCACACAAAAACACCCGCACACACACATTACGCGGATGTCGTTTTCATATAATGTTATTATACGGATTGTAGTGTTGGGTCTTTTTATATTTAATTTTGTATTTTTTTTTGCAATTTTTCTCACATGCCCGGAAAACCAGAAACAAATTTAATTTCACGAAACGTTTATGCTTCAGAAAGCAATAACACTCATAAATTTGTACACAGTGTTATTGTGAGTTCAGTGTACGTCAATGCCTGTGACTACTTCGCATAATGCTTAATTCTACTGATAGAGGGATAATACAGGATGATTTTACGACCACGAATCATTCATTATTTCAAAAACTATTATCGTATTTAAAAAAAAACTTTCAATAGTAAATTGTAAATTGTAATGGTGAATAAAAAAGAAAACATACATTTTCAAAAACAATATATTTTTCACTATTGTAGTATTGTAATATATATTTTTTACTTTTTTTTCGATAATATTCATTTTTATGACAACATATTCATTTTTAATTTAATCTTCCTATGCAGAATATTATTCACAGTATTTCAAAATTGAATAATTAAATTTCATAGTGTATGAGTTATATCTTATAAGTGTATACAATTTAGATAATCAAAGTGGAGTGGCAAAAGGGTATTCCACAAAATGTTAGACCACTGCTCCGCTCATCTAAACTTTAAATACACATGACTAATAAACTATTCGTATGAAATTTGATTTTTACATAAAAATAGTACTCCAAATAATATTCTGCTTCGGAATATTAAATTAAAAATGAATATGTTGTCATTCAAAATTGTAAAAGTCTTATCGTTCCAAAAAGTAAAAACTCAAAATAATATTATGATATTAATATTACTCACAATTATCCTAAGAAACAGTGAGTGGTTGATGAAAAAAAAGTGTGCTTCCGTATGTATAATGTGTATATCAATACATAATATATTTGAACATAATGCGAGCCCAGATTACAAGTCACGGGGTGGAACAAGGTGCCTATTATAATTCAGAAATTATTTCGAACATCAAAACGACTCTAAAGATCAAAGATGTCCTCCACACATGCCACGTGTCACAAAAACATGATTTCTATATAATAACATTATTGTATTATATACAACGTTGAAGTTTGCGCGCAAGCGTACGCCGATATATCCGGCGGATATTACTTCCCGCGTGACATCTTAATCCAGAGCTTTGAACCAATATAACGCCGGATGCATAATTTCATATTCTACGTAAAGCAAAAAAATTATTTTTCTAGCGAGTGTCAGTTATTATTACGGCGATGTATGTATAAGAAGTGGTTTTCCAGCGTTCTGTGTCACACACGTGTTATCGAGTGCTCTCGGGTATGCTGCTTAATGAAGGAACTTGTACCACGAAAATTTCGTTACGGATCGAGAAAACCATTTCATTGCTTATGAAATAATAATAATAAAGAGAAAAAACGATTGAATTGCAAATTCCGACGACGTGCTTGCAAATAACGATGACGGGCGGGAAAAGAGAACTCGAGCCGATTTATCGACGGTACATTGTTTCTGCTATGTACTCCTGGTACAGCGCACGGTTCATTTATGATATATTGAGGCAGAACGATGCTGTGGCAAAAACGAAAATTTATTGAAATAAGGGAAAAAAAATTAAGGCACGAATATAATTTCGTAATAATCTTGTCGATTTGAAATGAAAAGTATAAATATCATGCTCATAATATGGTATTTTAAATACAGCTTTTCGATTGGATTTACTAACTTATATCAAATCAAATAATAATATTTTCTACACATGAATGCTTACATTCCAAAACCAAAATTATGTTCACATTGGAAGAACGTTATGATGTAATAAAATATGCGCTGCAGTGTTTCGAAATTTCCATTCATCGTGTAATAACCAAAAAATATATAATGACTTGAAAATGTAATCTCTATGTACCTACTTACATAATAAGCACGTTTTTTTATTATCTTTATGAGTATAATAAAATTATATCATTGTAGTGGTTGATAATTTATTATTATGAAATACGAGCTCGTTTAAATGTACACAATGTATAACCAATAATAATTATTGTGTGGCTTGGCACGGTTGCTATCAGTCACTTAATGTGACTGAGAGTAAGTAACGTCTGCTGCTACTAGTCCCCGGATGGGTGACCACCCGGGTTTGTAGTAGCAAAAACCTTGCCACACATCATACACGTGTTGCTCCATAATCCCTACATTAGCTAATGACTATAGTTGCCGGGCTCAAGTTAAAAAAAAAATAAATAATAATTGTTAAATTAAAATTTTTCATTGGTTTAAACATAGAAAATAAAAATAAACAACAAACGGTCCCTAATTTATTAGTCATATTATCGTATTGATATATTGTAATATGTAACATAATACTGTATTTTATAAAATATGTTCTTTTCTGGCAGCTTTTTTTAATTAAATTTTATAATATTATATTGAACTGATAATTTATAGAAAATACTACAAGTTTTCTACTGAAAATATAGTATGCACATAATGGGAAGTAGGTATTAATACTGTGACTGTACACTTTTGTATGTGTGTGTGTTGTGTGTATTATACTGCATTATAATATGTTTTTTTTTACACTTTGGAGTATTAAGCGAAAAACCCATTATGATTATTTTTTAATTTTAATGAAAAAAAATGCAAGCGGTTTTATTAAAGCTATACAATTTTATCATATTAGGGTACGAAAAAACACTCATACATACAGGTATAATGATAAATTCATTAATGTCAGCCTGGCGATTAATCATTCAACAAGCCCGTCATGATACCTATCGACTTTCCAATTTGTCTCTTTACCCTCGGTCGGGTCATTATTGTCTACCTACTGGTAATTGCTTCTAACTGACACGCGTATCAGTAACATGTTTTTTACTCATGTTTTCAATATATATATATATATATATAAATGTGTGTATTATATATGTAATATATGTATTATAACTTTATAAATTAATAAATTATGATTTTAAAATTTTATACTTTGATGGTTTTAGACTGAGAATTTTTTTCAGTACAATATATAGGTATATAATATATATTATTTTATATCAAGGGACATTTTACATTGTATAATTTGATCACAAATTAATCTAAACGCACTGCGGATATGTATTTTTTTCATAAAATATACTTAACAAAATTATAGGCTTTACCAAAGTTAACCAGATTCCTCCATTTTTATTATTATTATTTTTTCCTATAACTGATATTTATTGCCTATACAACATTATCCTGCAGTTAGCAATAAACGTGATATCTATAACATGTTACCAATAGCATCTCGAGTAGTAATCATCCGTTCGAAAAATGTTTGTCATTGTTTAACTTCCAAGTAGAGTGTGACTAAAATATGCGTAACATTAGTCCCTATTGACTCCAAAACGCTGGAGTCATTCAATAATTGTTGTGATTATTATTATGTACACAACTTAAGTTCATATTTTTGAATTTCGTGTAGATGGACAAAGTTTCTTAATTAATTCAAATATATTTATCGCACCTGAACATAACTACAAATATTACCATAGCGGATAAAATTGTTTTTTAATTCATATTAATAATTGTAATTTTTTGTAGATAATTATTACAAAACATATTATATTAGGTTCATTGTTCCTATAAACTATAACACAAATAATTCTATTGTGTATTTGTAAAATGTATATTCTACAAGTATTACGGTCGTATACTGGTATATAATATTATGTTTGAGTACTTTGAGTGACTAGCACGTTAATTTTTAAATGGGGAATGTCCATCTATTATATTTTTTAAAGGTGAAATATCCAATCAACAAGAGTTATGACAAAGATCCCCCGTCTCAATGTGATGTGAACCTGAAGTCATTTAAGCAATGTATGATCGTATAGTTTACAGGTGCTAAGAAAAAATATGGCCCAGCGTTTGATAATACAATAAATTGATGGCGAAGAAGAAAATAAGGGAAATCACCAAAGTACCTTATATTACAAGCCACGTGAATGGACAAAGAATCCAGAGGCTTGGACACACGGTGATAAGAAAAAAGACCTATGGGCGGCAGTTGAGTACAAACCAACGCGGAGAAGACCCAGAAATAGGCCTGAGAAACGATGTATGGATGGAGTGCGTCAAGATCTAGGGTGACTAAGGGCTACGGAATAGGAGGAACAAATCCGAGATCGTGAATATTGGTAGGCGGGAACTGTGGCGGCTAAAACCTAAGGTTGTAGACTGCATAAAGAAAAATAAAGAAGATAAGATAACCACAGTTTATTACACTAGACGAAGACAAACGAACAGTAAACTTTTCATTCTAACCACTTATCCATAATATTTTATTTTATAATAATATAATACAATGATAGTATGATACAACAGACGGTAACCTCGTTATGCATTACAAACTACAAACAGACGTAAGTGATCGTAAAATACAATTTTACTCATTAAATATTTACGAAACCAGTCATCCTAATTCGATAAATAATTCAAATAATTTTTAAACTGTCTGTTTTATTTTTCTAACGAGTGACCTGAATAATACATTAACTAATTAAACTATGACGTTCGATATATTAATAATATATTACAAAGCATAAACTATGTAGAAAGTAATCACTTACCACGCTATTGTTGTTCTTCTATAACTATAAAGAATTGTTCTTAGCAAACAACTAAATTTACATTTTTAAACGTTATTTATGTAAAAATTAATCAAAGTTCAATGTTGTATCAACACTCAACAGCTTCTAAGAAGATTTTTTTTTTTGAAAAATTAAATGATTGTATTTTTACATACTCATACTCGTCTCCAAAATACATCTATGGGTACGGTTTATTTCATTTACTTTTTTATTATCAATATCTTTACTCGGTAAATTATTTATTTTAGTACAAAATCGGTTAGTTTTGTTTTTTTTTAATTATTAAAAAGGTTATCAGTCACGTAGCAATTTACTTTTGGACTATATCTGGAGAATTCTAAGTTGTAAAAAAAAAGTTTATATACCGGACCATTTAAGACAGTATATCGCATGATGATGTCGATATAATATTTTAAAAAAACATCAATATAGGCACTGAACAATATTTTCACTCAAGTCATTTTCATAAAAAGTACAAGAGTCCCTCTACTTAAAAGTTAAAATAATAATTTTTACGACATTCATCTAAAGTACTCACGAAACTCTATAAAAACAATCTTTTGTATAAAAACAACAATACCCATCCGTTTATTGGTGTAATAACTTCTTTTTATTACGTTTTTTTTTTCAGTCAGTAGCAAAATTATGATTTTATTTACAAAACGAAAATACGAATCCAAGTCGTAAATAATTAAATTTAAATATGTTTTTCTGTACCTGTTTTGACGAGCTTGAATGTGGCTGCATTGTGCGTTTTCAAGGAGTCGTTCAGTGCCGGATGCGTAAGGTCCCTGAGCGATAGGTCATCACCCATCGCTGAGGCCATTGGGTTCATTTGTTGATCTCGTCTTAAGAGTTTGTTACCGCCATCCACGACTGTAAGAATAAAGGTAGATGTTACGTTAAGACAACAATCGCTGTACGATTTTCAATTAAGTAATGAAAAAATAAAATCATACCGATTAATAAACGTCGTTAATTCGAAAGTATAATACCTATCTAAGGAAAACAGAAAATAAAATGTTTGAAGCGAAACTTCTTTACGGAAGGTCAGTATATAGAGTTGGCTGTATGTGAAATTTGCCCGCCGGTATTCGGTATGTGTTACATATTGGTTGTTAACGGTATACTGTATGTATCATTAAATACCGCGTAGACGACAAATACCGCTCGTTCGGTATGTACCGTTTGCACGGTAAATACCGGCCACCCTGTATATACCGCTTGCACTGCAAATACCACGAATTCAGATATACGGAGTATGGAATGGAATGGTGTTATCAGTGTTTTTCTGAGTACATCCGTTTCTCACTCTTTGGCATAACAAGTAACAACTAACGCTTAAATAAGATTGTTTTGTGTTTTAACCGGGAGATTAAGGAACTTGTGTTAACTAAATTATCTTAATTCGTGGTAATATCGCTTGTCCCGGTATATTCATAACATATCGTATTAATATTATTATTACATATTAAGCACGACTGGTCCGGTTCGCGGGTGATGGAGTTGGTTGCTCTATTCTTAGAACGTAAGCGCATTGTCCCGATAATGAGTTATTTTTGAGGAAATTCCCGATCATTTTAAAGTGTAAACAAGCCGACCCCGCGTAGTATACCCGCCAACTTGCCGGTAAACGTTTTTAAAATACGGGTATTCTTGGGTCTAACATCATGTTGGTGCGTTGAAACGTTTTCATGTTTTTCGAGGGTTCAGACTTCAGATCATAGCTGGTAAACAAATCGACCCCAATAGCTGATCGAGTTTCGCTTCCATGACAGACAGACAACAGTAGTAAGTAAGTTGTACTACAGTGCGGTATGTTTGGTAAATACCGTACATTCGGTGATTCACCGGTATACCGAAAATACCACCAACTCTAGGGTACAATGCCGAAAAAACTGCAACGAAATTATCCTCACGATCTCACTACTCACTAAACAACATTTAAAGTGGTATCAAATAAATGTGAAAAATAATTTTATAGTTCTCAAAATAGTCTCTCTAATTAACTACCTATTATTTGTGTTGCTTACACATTCGATATTGACAATATTATTGAACGTGTATTGGTTATATTGAAGGTGCTTATTATAGTAATTTAAGGTATTTTATTGGTAATTGAGATAATTACATCAACGCTTATTTATAGAACGGTATTAATGATACATATTATATTATACATGGATATGTATATTATTAATATTATTATGAACCGTTTAGATATTTAATAATTAGTTTGGAATTCTGAGACTGAGCGTCGTTGACTGTAAGTTAATTCAATTTATGTATATATATAAATATAATAAATGTATAATAATAATATACATACACGTACATTATTACTATTATTATTAGTAATATTATCTATTTAGATATTTAATTATCATAAATATAATAATCATTATAAATAGGTACCGAAACGATTGCAGCTTGTACTCACATCAGTTATTTTAGTTACCTACCACAAACCGATAATTATACTGTCTTGCCTTTAGAATTAGAAAATCAACCAGAATGAATTAAATAAAGATAAGTAAATTAAATAAATAGAATAAATAAAACAATTAATAAACAATTTTTTGTATCACGAAAATTGAACATAAAATCCTATCAGTTCATGCAAGTCCTTGCCGCGAGATTGTTCATTTTCAGAAAAACCCAGATATCACTAAAACTTCGATCCACTTTATCCGTGTGAGCCTGCACACACACACTTTTTTAATGCTGGTCAAATTAATTTTCCTGGAAAATAAGTTATTGATCAAAAATAATCATACATAATTTGCTCATTAGTCAAATAATTAACAATATAACATTTACGATCTTAAGATTCTAATTAAACATTGCATAGCAAACACGGACAAAATATTATAGTTATATACATAGAATATATATAATATATTTTATGTACGAAGTTGTAAGATATAAGGACGAAAGCCTATTCACACATACTTTTGGCAATTCGGTGAGATGGAAGAAACGAGTAACGAATTACACCCAGAATAGTATAATATATGTGCGAATACTCTCGGAAACATAAACGCATATAATATATAGACTTGATAAATCAGCCTGCTCCAGATATTATTATTTATGTCAAGCGTTTAATAATAATAAACGCGTATCATCGTGAGAGTTTCGTCCGAGTCGAGGCGCCAGTGCTAGATGAGCGGCTGCGACTCCAACACACCATTTTATACCTATATACGGGGTGATTCATGGAGCATTTTCACCGCCACATCGTCTTTAAACTGTGTATTTATATAAAAAAATTCAGTTTTAACTAATTTTCAAGTAAATTTAAAGAACCTAATACTCAACCTACACGTTTCGGCTAAAATAAAGTGGAACAGACACCCTGGGAGGTATACCTGTTAGAAATTCGATTTAGATCCGTCAACATTTTCAAAAAATAGATCTGCTCAACAATAATTAACGATAAAAAAGAGAACTAGTTATTTTAAAATAGTACTTTCCATCGCCACGAGACACTTACTTCTTAAATTCAATAATTTAAAATCAATACATTTAAAAAAAATTATTATAAATAGGAAATGGATTTAAAATTTAAATGCTCATAAAAATAAGAAAAATGCCTTAAAAATATACGATTTTATCCATTCATAATAGACATTTTCTTTTAAAATGCTCTAAAGAATGCTCTTAATATTATTTTTGACATTGAAAAAATTTGTTTTGTTATTAGTTAATAATTATTATGTAAATTCGTAATATTATTAGTTATTCGTATCGTCTTATTAATTGTGAAATGTTATCCGATTGATCGTACTACGACACGTTTGGTACTGTGCACTTAAGAGTACGGAATATATTTCACCAAAATAGGTAAGTACTTACCATAGCTAAAAGACATACATGGTACTTGTGTTAAACATACCTAGTGTTGTAAATTATAATCTGGTATTCTTTATGAATGCGGTCTACCACATAATTTGTAGACTTCATAATATCTGTATTCATGTTATCTGTAGTTTATGGTATTAATTAAATACAAATAAAAATATGAATAAATACATTAATGTAGAAATAATGACACCTATATTTAATAATAGTAAAAAAATATATACATTTATTTTAAGTATATAATTAAAAAGTACAGAACCATAAATAAACATGTATAAAGCACATTATTATTTACATTACATAAAATACCGCATACCTACGACAAAAATACCAATTATATGAGAAAAATAACTTCAGCAAGTTTTCAAAGACTTTTCTTACCTAGTAAAATCTTTAATATCTATTTGAACTTTAAAATATTTGAACAGCATTTTGATATTTTAAATTGGTAGATACTGAGCACCCACATTTTAAGACGTATTTTAATTACTACTTTAATACTTATGCCTAACTGTAAGGAGGTACCTTCATATTATAATTGTATAGTAATGTGACACAATAAAAAAATTAAAAATTAATTTTTTTGTTTGTTTACTTACTTAGGGTCGATTATTACATTGTTATTTTTACCAAAACCAAAGATTTTAGTGCTGTGCCTATTAACTGGCTCAACCTAAACTTTGATCTGGAAGATATTTACCCCTGTCTAATATTTCATCAGGTAAATATTGCCGATAGCTACCTTTTAAAGTCACCAGTTTTGAATTAATGAACGCTGATGATGTAGAAGAAACATAGCAATCGTTCAAAATAAAAGTTATGGATGATAAAATGTATGGTAATAAATTTGTGTTAACCTTAATAACCCAATTCCAATATTTAATTTCTTCTGTTATAGTCAATTTTAAACAAGCTTGGCACAAACAAGTTGAAATTGAATTTTAAACTACTGAAAGTGAACAAGAAGCTCTGAGAAAAAAGATGAAATGTGTTCAAAGTACATCTTCTGAATCATTATTTGATTTATGTGATGAAAGCAATGAATATGATGGTATTTTTTTTAATTTAAATTTCTTTTATCTATAAATGTCATTGTTTTAAATCAAATAATTATGTTTAGATTATTACTTTTAAAACGTAATGGTTTCATCTCAAACCCAAACTTTAGCTGCACCTGTTGCAGCTGTACAGATAGGCACGATTGCTTCTCCTAGTTTTTCACCAACAGTTGGAGTAGAGTTTAATCAAGATTTAACCAAGTTGATGCCAATAATGACTAGTTTGAATAAAAATGTGTGTTCTACATCAGAAATTTCACTAAAGGTATTTATGTGTTAAATTGTAAAATAATTTCATTACAATATACCAGGATATCCTATCTTCTTTTTAGTCTGAAAATTATTTCTAAAAAATTTATCATATAAACCGTATTATAGGTGGTAACGGCGTCATATTTATCTGATCGGTAAAAACGTACCAAATAATAAAAATAGAAGTAAGACAAGACAAAATAAATAATATTTTATTTTATTCTTTAAAAATGAATTTTAACTACATTTTTATAAATTTGTATCCATTCTTATATAAAAATGCACTAAAATGTCAAAAAATATTCTAAAAAGTAATATAGTCTTAATAAATACGCAAAATAATGCAAAATAAAAGTTACATATTTGAATTCTTTGATGAATGATATGAACTTTGTTCTTGAAAATCAATGTTTTTGGACATTTAGAAAAAATCAAATTTGTATTTAAATCAGTTCCCTAATTATAATATTTTAAAAATCATAGTTTGAATTAATGTATAATTTAATGACAAAACATAGTTGAGTGTGAGTTTGGGGAATCAGCCAGTGCTTATAAAATATATTTACGACGAGTTACACGCGCATACCTTCCGATTTACCTTATCCACCGAAATGTGTTCAGCTAGAAGTCAATACAAACTTAAAAGTGTTCTTGTCGCTATTTTCGTATCCACAATACGGGTTATTCCGTGTTATTTGAGTTTTTTTTTACAAACATTAATATTTACGACAAATATATTACAAATGCTCATAACTGAGTCTAGACTCGGGATTCATTTTCACTAAACACAAATCATCAGTTGCACTTTTGAAGCGTTAGTATTATACAGTAGAAACATACCAGGGTTAACCTCGTGTCCGAGTAGTTTGCCAAGCCAATGGCTGTGGCACGAAGAATCGTGAAAAATAAATCGCGAGACTATTTAATGACTCTGTCAATATGCGCTCTTTGAAACCGCTGCAGGAACAAAACACCAAGTAAACCGTGTACATTGTTCAAATACATTTTAAGTTTGTTATGCTTTGGTTATATTTTTTCAAACGACCCAGTTACAGATATTGGAGATGTAACAGAGAGGGAACCTCGAAACAATTGTTTAAGATTTTATATGAAACTTTCACGTCATGTAGTTTTTTTTTCCTTTCTAGACTTTTACATAAACTTGGTGCTATTGTATTGTGCACATTACATGTATTGTTCTAATAACTGTATTACATATTTACACACTTAGAACAAAACTCTGTGTAAGTATTGTAATTTTTTTTTTCATTTGCATTGGAGTAGGTCAGTCGGCTGTCATAACTTTTAAGATGTAGGTAATTAAGCTAACGAATAAAATTATTAAAAATAAAAATAAATCATTAGACATAAACATAATAATATACATTTGATATAATGTAATTTAAAATGAATTTAATTCTCTGAGGTAATATTCCCGTTCGGTGGACTGAATAATTGTTATTTTTAATTAAGTTCATTATAAATAAATATTTATTTTAAAATCTATTAATGCAATCACATCAAAGGGAAAATATTAACTCTAATTTCTGTGCTCTATAGAATTGTATATTAATACAAATATACAATTAGTATAAATAAAATAAAAGGTGGGCAAGTGGGTGGCTCTGCTATAAAGTAGGTTACAAGTGGATCACTGCAATAGATGGTGTTAAATTTGAATTCAATGAAATAACATCACTGTATAAGAAAAACGATTCTGAGCGAAGTGTCAGCCTATCAAATATTACTAAAAGTATGCTTGATCATATTATTGTGAAAAAAATAAAGTTATTTATTTATCTATTTACGTGTAACGTTTCAATTTTTAATCCTTAGCTATAAAATTTGAAAATTTTATAAATTTTTAACTACAAAATTGTTATTAAATTTTAAATTTGATACATTTTGTCAAAATTCGAACTCTAAATGCTTATAAAAAAAAATCGTGTTTACGTATTTTTAATATTTTTCAAATGTTATTGTTACAATATATCAGGAGCCTTGTATTTAATTTTCACACTTTTTGCTCCAATAAATAAAATTGTATTGATATTCGTAGAAAAAAAACTAAAAAAAATTAAAATTTTAAACTGTCCGGCTCAAAATGAATCAAAATATTTTAAAAATTGTATGGTGTAAAGAAAATGAAAATATAAACATTCAATGAAATTCCCATGCATCTACAGTAATTCGTTTTTGAATTAAAACAAAATAAGAAAATCGCTACACGAGAGATAGAGCGAATATACAATGTTGTAAAAATATGAATTTAAAAAGTTCAAATGCTTATAAAAATGTAATTTGACTTTCTTGTAGACATTTTTTTTTTTTTTGATAAAAATAGACAATTTTATGAGGAATCTTGTATTACATTTTCAAATCTTAGATTTAAAAAGAAATTTTTTTATGAATTTCTAACTCAAATAATTTGCAAATATTCGTCATATATAATTATCCTTTCTCACATCTCAACATGTTAAGCGCAACGTTAAAACGTAGTTATTTTTTTTTCCTAATGTTTTAAATCTTCATACGCCATACACTTTATCACTTATGTTTTATTCTAAACAACTTAATTGTTACAGTGTTAATACCTAAATACTAATACATTTGTTCTACTATATATTGTATCGACTTACGTCGTTAACATAAAAACGGTAGAGTAACGTTATACAGTTATTTATTTATGCATACCATAAACATATTTCTATAAAAGTATAACTGTATATAAGTAATGACGATAAGCAGAATATCGTTTGAGCTAAAATAATAATTTTTTACAGTAATTTGTGGGCGTTTAAGACATTTCCTATTCACTCCGGGAGCACATTATTTTTATTTTTATTTAGGAGCAGTGTAAAATGTAAAACTATAAAATATAGTTATAATAATAATACTTAGGTACTAATCAAACCATTTTTCAATCGATACATATTTAATGTAATGTGATAATTCACGATAAGGATAATACTTTCACATTTTTCACGATTATAATAATGAAAAAAAATTAAAAATTAAATTAAGTAAAAAATGAATATGAACTCGGCACTGCCTGGATAGAAAAAGAAGCAAGGGTATTAGAAAAAGTGTATTTAACAAATTAGAATAGTATTATAATATTTTAAGCTTTCGAATTTGTGTGAATAATGACCAACGCGCGCGTTATTATTATTCGTTTCGATTTCTTAAATTGTTTTCTAAAGCCGATGTTTCGAAATATTTTTCATGTTACGACTAATCGGAGAAGATGAAAATATGATACTTTATGAAAGCAGCGGGAGATACAATAAATTGCCCGTATTCGATTTCCTCATATTTGAACCCGTCGTTTCTGAATGGCAGTGAAAAAGCTATTGGTTTTGTGGTGATGTACTCATTTTTATTTTCAATGGGTCCGGGAACATTATTAATGGTAAAATGACGTATTTCATTAATTCCCAACATCAAATATATGATATTATAATATACAATCACTCTGCTTTAAAACGTAATTTGAATTTGACTAGAAAAGTTTACAACATATAATATAATAATTTATGTATTACATAATATTATAAATATGTGTATGATTGTAGACGTGTATTTTTTTTTTCACTTTTTTATGATAAATTGTTATTGATGTGAATGCCATATAATAATAATCATTAAATTTGTATGAACAATTATTTCCATATTATATATTTGCAACATTAACAATATTACTAAAGCGTATCACATCTTAGCATTTATTCGAGTGTTTATTGTAGGACGGCGCACAGCATTGTTGTTGTAAATTAAAAATTTATAATTCATGAATTGTGAAATATTTAAATGCACGTTAAATGTCGGCATTGCACCTGAATCCGCTTTCAATTACGACGAACATAACTTTGAAAGATCGTTTTCACATCGTATCGAAATTAATTAAAAACCACACATTTCCCCACCCACGTTAACGTAGGTAGTGCTTATATATTTATCGTCGTGTTTTATTATAATATGTGTGTTTGAGTAAAACGAAATCCGAAAGAATCCCGCGACAAGCTTATATTATTTACGTATCGGGATTTAGGGTTATCCGTATATAGTTGACGATAATCGAAATTCTTGACTGAAACCCTATAAAAATATAATTAAATTATTTTATTTTATCCCCTGCTACTGCTGATGCGGTTTTTTCTTTTTAAAATGAGAAAGAGAGCAGCTAGTCACCAAGGATACGGAAAATTCGGTTGAACGCTTAACTTTTCGAGCACTGGCTTTGTGTTGGCAACAACATTTTTTGTTAAATATTCAAGATATTTCTATAACAATAAATTATAACTAAACATTATTGAGTGTAATACTAAATATATGTAAAGAAGATGTATCAAAAAACACAAATATAGAAAAATATTCACGAGCCACATGATATTAAATAATTCATCTGTGATGCATGAACATATTGAGCATATTATTTTTCAATTATATGACTCTGATTAAGCTCAAATATGATAATTATTGCTAAACTATTATGAGAAAAATAGAAATATTGCACAAATTATTCAAAGAGTCGCGCACAATCTTTGAACGTAGTCATCGCAGGTTTAAAAGTAGCTACCTATTATCTGGTACAAATAATGATCACCGTTGTACAAAATTGCTTAATTTGTAATATTATTAATTATACAGCAAATCCGATTTTCCTAAATCTGCACTTACTATTATTATGGAGTGGTAAAGTTAACACATTTTTTAATTTATGACAATCTTTAATTTCAATCTTCCCCTTTAACCTAACCATGTTCATATCGATCGAAAATTAAAGAATTTTTTCTATTGCAATAAAAAATATTATAAAGTAAGTTTTTGTTTGGGGGGTGAGGCAATTAGCGGTTCCACTGTTATTTTTTCCACGACTCCTTCCCTTCACGCATGCACCAGCTCTATTTATAATATATAAATGTATAATATAACATTGTTCATGGCCAGCCCGGGACTCGAGAGGGAGACTATTAAGGCATAATACAGATGCATAGCTATATTGCAGTTCTTCCCAACCTACGGTCACTGGTGGTCCGCGAGCAATACCTACAAAATTTAAAAATATTTCATTTTTCCTTTTGTGCTTTACACAAATATCGACAATCCCGTATAGTTGGTCGTTTATTAGAAGAAGGTCTAAAAATCGAGGTGGTCTGTGACGCATCGAAAGTTCTCTAAGTGATCCGTAGTGTCAAAAAGGTTGGGAACCTCTGCTATATTGGCTATATATTAATAAAAATATGTGGGAGACCGGTTACTCTGTAATTTTCATCACGCCACTGCGCACCGGATATTCAACATTTTCATTTATATACGATTTAATTCTTCCCGCCGCTGAAATGTTGATCAAAACTTCTATTAGCTTCGCGCCACGCGCAGTCTATAGTGTCGACGTATACCCTACGACATATTATTACGGATAGACGTCGTCCCAAAGGACTAACGGATATTTTTATGTGACAGTGTGTTTCCGGCTTCCGGAATTGCTGTACATAATGGTTTTTCTCATCCGCCACTGATTGTATACCATACTGCCGCTGCGAACAAATTTGTTTTATTGTTCTCTGTTTTATTTATAAAGTGTTGCCGATATCAACTTGTAGTTTAAAATGAAGAAAGAACAACACTGTTTTGTAATATATATATATATCTATGGCTGTTGGTGTACGCATATATTTATACCTGTACTTGTATACTTATTATAGTGTGTATATACTCTCGAGATGTATGTGCGTGATGTTTATAAAATTTATTCACGATAAAATGTGTCTTAAATAATGTTTAAAACATGACGTTTAAGAGACGAAACAGCAAAGTGTGTTATGATGTTTAATATTATTTTGTCTTGCACCGGTCACATGGGTAAAGAATTTCAACTATTAAATAATCTACATACGAGGAAAAAAAACAACTAGGATATTTAAATACAAATAATTATTTGCTTTGTTACATCACACATTTTCCCAATACTTCAATTCTAGAGTTTAATTTTCAAGTTGAAAACTAATTTTTTTTTAATGTAGTTACCCTGGTATCATTCGAGTTTCTTACAATGTCGAGTCATAATATATTTTGTTCAATGCTTTACAGACCACGACCATTCAAATTTCAATAAATATGACTAATATAAGTAATAAACGATTTCCATTGAAATAACTGGACTACATTTACTTTCCCAATGTAAATATTTGTTTTACTGTTTTTGAAATTGAAATTACAAATCCAATAAAACACACGGAAACATCGGATAAGAAATTCTTAATTTTTGGTGACAGGAAATTGAAAATTATTTCATTATGTTTGTTTTAAAATTACTTAAGTTTAAATGCTTGTTTATAAAAAGTGACTTAAAACATTCTACTATCATCATTTATACTGAAAAAAAACTAAAAAGATTAACATCCTGTTTATTACATAGATTAATGTCAAAAATTCAGGTTATTTAATTTACATTTTTTAATTCCTAACATTTCGTTACAGAATAATGTTTTATTGACAATTTTTTATCATTGCTTTAAATTAATGTACACGTAGTATATGTCTATAAGAGTATCGGGATTTTCCCTGTAGGCTTATCGTCCGAAATTCACGTTTGTTCTCCAATGCCCCAAACTTAGCCCCATCATGTTATTAAATTACAATACATATAATTTGCAATATCATTTTAACTAGAAACTATAACATGTAACAAGGCACATTGATTAATGCAGGCCATTATGGGTATGAAGCGCTCTGGCAATACTCTACACGATTAAATAAATATATTGTGACCGAGTTATCTCGAAAACATGGTATAATTTTGATTATTATTGTTCCTTTTTGAAGATTGTTTTATCAAAATGTGATTATTGTCTAATGGTAGGTATGTAATTTTATTAAGTATTTATTATCATTATTCGCTTCACTGAATAAAATAAAATGATATGATGATAATGGTGTATGTGTTTTTTCATTATTCGTTAAACATAATATATTATGAATTATGGTTTATGCATAACAGAATAACTAAATAATTTAATGTATGTGTCGATACTTGTTTAAGTATTCTGAAAAACATTGTATGACGCACTTCTCTAAAACATTTTTAAGTAAATTAATCAATAATGTATTTACTTACAAACAACATAAAATAGTAACAATCATTCATTAGTTTATACCAAGTAATTGATTTACCTTTTATACTTCTTTCTGTATATTACACATCATATTCAATCTAAAAGTAATAAATTATAAAAAATTATGGTATATTAGATGTACTTAACTAAACTTAAGGGCGATAAGTATTGAAACGTTTTATTTTACTTAATGATAATCTCATCAACATATTTATAATCAAACCACCTTCAACTAATTTTCTTCGTGTTTAGATATAATAATTATTACAGACCTTGAATGTGATAATGAACAATAACTTTCTAAAAATCCTAAAAATCAAATAGTAATTATATTTAAGATTTAAGGATTGTTTTATGGATATAGATTATATGTATTCTTGCTATTGAAAATGATAAACTGTATTATTCATTTATTATTACAATACAAATAATGTACAGTAATTTTATCAATGAAATGTGAGCAAAGCGAGTAATACATTTTAGGGGGCCCTTTTGTTTAAAAGCCCTTCTGCCACTGCGCAGTACCTGTATCATTGTCCTGAAACAGAGTATGAGGCAAGATGCCTTCAATGCAGACCCGTGTCCGTCTATTATTAATTATTATTTTAGTATGTATTATAATGTCTACGTGTAACACGGCGCAATATATATGCAAAATAGGTGCATCACTGCGTTCAAAAGGAACATTTAAACATTTTATACAATTTACTATTACGGAACTTTTCAAATATCACATGATTTGATTATTTTTAAAAGTCATCCAACGCCCGTATCTTGATTCTGAATTTTATAAGTAACTGATCTTGAATAACTTAGATGAGTAAAAAAAATCTACCAAGTTTCAAAATCTTCAATAAGTCCATGACGCCGTATCAATTTGCGCGGAAACCAAATTTAATATTCCTAATTGAATTATCATCATTTACGATGAACTAGAATTGATGGTTTCTTATTTCTATAAAAATATACTCCTTCCAAAATTAATTAAAGTGCTTAGATTGTATTAATTAATAATCATATTGTTTAAACGGTATTAAAGAATTTATTTTGTATACGTAGATGTTTCATTAAACTTAGTACCTATCTTAACACTCTCTTTCACTAGGTAATATTAATTTTACCTTAGGAATACAATTAATAAACTTCATACTATGTTTATCTTTTGCATGGCTTTAAATCCATACAAGTTCGCCCTGCGCGTACCCACATGTACTTAGACACGGACGTATTATGAAACTACACATTAAATATAAATACACACGTTCAAATACAGGGAGTCGACTTATAATTGGATTATATAATTATGGAAAATAAATATAACCAAGTGAAGATTTGTGATAGTTTTAAAAGTCATAAATATAACATTTGATTCAACACAAATTCTAACTAAACTTTTAAATTAGCGTTTCATTAAAAATGATTTATATTAATCGTATAATGAAAAGAATAAATATAATATGGTAAGTACATGAAGGGAACTTGCTTTTCAATATCTATTAATATTATTACTGTCGAGTACCTACCTAAATATTATCATATTTCTCGTACCACATTATGAATTAATATTCTAAACAGTATTAATAAATAAATATTTAAATTCAATTAAAGTCAAAAATGAATGATAAATTAAAGTTTTTACAGGAGTAAAATAATTTTTTTTTTTTTAGACGCACCAGTGTTCTACCAATGTGCGTGTACTGCCTATTAGTTATACATCCATTTTATTTATTGTATATAAATTCACCTAGCTAATTGTAAATATACAATTTCCTAATAAGATTATTTATTTATTTATTGATAGTGCTGCTCCTTCTATATAATCATATAAACGAATATGTATAGTTTTTTCCTCGCGTTTGCGATGAATTGGATATAAGGGCCAAATCAATCGACTGGCACAAACGGAAAAGTTAATACTTCGTATTCAATAACGACTGAAACCACTTTTTACTGAGGTTACGAGTATTTTTCAACCTGATCTCGTCAACCGAAGTGAATATTATTTTTTCCTCCGAGCTTGTGTTTGTGAGAGATACTTGCTTTGCCACGCTAATTGGAGTGGTGTGAAAAGGGATCTGAATGTGGAAAAAATGTTCAAGCATCGGACCCCAGGGGATCGTTATTATCAAGCACTCAAATATTTCAGTTGAACGTCACGTATACATAAATAAATGAGTTCCAAAAAAGTATATAAAATACAAGAACAATACAACTTATGTTTCGTACTTCTGTTTATAAAAGCGTCCAGTTTTCTTAAAACCGTGAGAAACCAAACATCTGGTTTATATGTAAAGAGTATACAGTGTCTTTTAGGGTTTACTAATAAATAAATAGTTAGATACATTCTAAGATCCCCCTTCAAGAATGCATTAAAATGACATATCCTTTGTCATTTGTTATTTTAATCAACTTAGCGTTAAATAAGTTCAAAAGAAATGCAAATTTTAAGAAGTAATGTTTTAATAATACAATTAATAATAAAAAATTCTTAATTTAGAGTAAAATATTTATTAAATTACAAAAGTAGTCAAAGTGATGTATTTGTATGTGGTCATATATGAAGTTTGTTATTGAATTGTATACAATAAGATTATAATCGATTTTTAACCATCTATTTTTTTATTAGTGGTATTTTCAACACTTATTGATATTATTATGTTCTACTGTATAAAATTGTGTCAATTGTTGTATCATAAACTATAGTGTTCGCTAGTTTTCCCATGTCAATTAAAATTTTAAAAAACTATGTTATTTTAATTTTATTTAAGGTAAAAATCTCTTAAGAATATTGGCTGAAAATATTATTCAATATTATACACTATTATTCACTGAGAAAACTTGTGTGGAGGCCCAGGTTTATTAAATTACAGTAGGTAAAGTAACTGTTAATAACATGGCTATTAAGTAAGGTATATAATAAGATATTGGTATTAATATAAAATGATGTACATAGTTATAAAAAAAAAATACAAGACATTACAAAACAGAATAATTTCAATTGATACTAACGCTAATACTTTTACTTTTCATTAATGTTTTGAAAATTATTATTTTTAAACTAAAAACACGTTTTGTGTACTAATGAAAGTAAAATCTTAATTTCATTTAATTTAACCAATAAGTATAAAGTAGAGCGTAAAATTGTTTATATTATGTATGAATATTATATTTAAAATTTAATATTTCAGTTAATACTACGTACAATGTACATACATACTTTTAATAATATATTGATATTAAAATATGAATAATGAATAATATAAACAATATAATATATCATATTATAAGTACGTTAAAAACAGTTGATTAGTTTTTAATTTTATTTTTAATGGTTATTTGATTATCCACACAAATCGATTATCCGCACCCCCTTGGTCCCTATTAGTGTGGATAATCGACGCTCTATTGTAAATCTTTTCTGTAAGGACAAATTCATAACAAAGCCATATTGATAAATGTTTTTGAAATATATGAATTTACTATCTATGTGTTTTGGTATTAAGCTAAGCAGTTTGGTTCCGTCAAACTGATATTTATTTAATGTACCTGTCTTATGAGGCCAATGCGCTAAAAAATTGTTCATTACATACCTGGTATTAATATTTTGGTACAGTGATGATGAAATGATGTGCTTTTTTAGAAAAATAACAGTTGATTTTAAAAATGGTTGTTGGATATTAAGAACGTTGAAGTTTTCATATAATACTTTAGTATGTTATCTTGGCTCTTTTTTCATTGCTACGTCGTGTATTAATGAGTTCTAGGTTGTTTGTAGTATGGATAAAACGTTATCAAAAGACTATCCCCAAACTATAATTCCATACACCACGATCGGTTCAACTAATGTCAGATAAATTAGTCAGAGGTCCTCTCTTTTAATATGCCACGTAATTCTTCTTTCATATAAATCATTTTCCTAATCTTCTTTACCAATGTAAATATTTGTTCTTTCCATTTCATGTTGGAAAACATTTCTAAACTTAAGTATTTATCATTTTTTACAATATTTATTATTTTAAAATTACATTGCTATTGGATATTACACGCTTCGCCGCGCGTCGTATTTTAGTGTTGGTGGATAACGCGTATTTGTATTCCAGGAGTGGAGTATAAAAGCTATTTTTTCGTAATTTAGAATAAATTATATTTTATACTCAGCCAATTTTCTAATATGTTAAGATATTTCTCTATGGTTATAACTTATAAATACTTCCTCCCGCGTATTTCCTGAGCATATACTAAGACTGTAGTATCGTCCGCAAAACAAACCACGTTACTTTTTAAGGGTAGATGTCGAATGTCGTTTAGTTGTCTGTTGAATAGAATTAGTTATAAAGTTGTTTCTCGGGGCACTCCACATTTAATACTTATTGTACGTAGGTAATATTTATTTTTACTGATCGATTTCTAAAACTTAAATAGGAGATGAATACCGCCAATTATAATACTATAATAACTATAAATGCATGGACTTTTATATTAGTATTTAGTGTAATTTGTACAATCATTCATACTGTGTACTGTAATCATATATATTATATAACAACATAATACTATAATAATATGTAAATATATTGTTATTGACTAAACGGGTTTGCAGACAGCAACTACCGTTAATCGAAGTTCGTGGATGACGTTTTGCTGTTTTTTCAACCGCCAATGTATATGTGAAAACAGAAAAAAAACCGACCAAAAAAAAAAAACAAAAAAGAGGTATCATTGCATGATATATAATTTGTTTTCACCTGGGACAGTACGGTGTTGGTCGCAATAGCAACGTTGACCGGACCGCTGCTGTTGACGCTGACGTGTTGCGGGTCGACCGAATGACAGCTGTACGACTTCGTCCGCCGGGAAGATGACATACATGCTTCGAAGCGCAACATGGCGATGGACTCGCAGTCCTGTACTGTTTTAAAGCGATATATCTAGATAATACAAACAGAAAAGTAATATTATTATTAAATTATTTTTCTCAAACGAAGAGTAATATCTAATATTATTAACATGTCATTTTGCGAGTAAGAGTGATAATAATAATGTACACGTTTCGAGCTCCTTTGCGATAGCAGCCGTCTCCGTTGTGTAAAAAAAATATAGCTATATATACAAAATATAATAGACCTTAAGTTCAAAGTAATCGATACGATATTTGCACCTCGAGTAAGGTATAATGTCATATTAAAATACTGTCAATGTACTGAAACGACAGTTTTTTTTTTAAGGTCACTGATCGCCGTACAATATTCGTGGCCTATGTACGGCTATAGGTATTTAAATAAAAACTAAATAATATTTAAATATAACTTCATACCACACTCATATGTTAGTAGGTATACTATAATTATTTAAACAAAAAAAAATCTTTATTTATACTTTATTTTATTGAAATTAATTATATTAAAAACATCAGTTAACATCTTCTGTAATTTATCAAAACTACAAAACAAATATCTTAAAAGTTTTATTTTATTTCCAACTACATTACCTTGGACATTTTAAATTTAAATTTATTGTTTTAAGACTCAAGTATGTTTATATAAAAATACATTTATTTTTTCAAAAGTTCGAAAAATATTTTTGAATCACCCTTTCTTTGTTACTTTTAAATGTATTTGCTTGGGTACCTATTTAATTTTAATTTTAAAACGCATTCTTAGACAAAAAAAATCCATACAAATTTTGTCTTGCTATCCTGATAACTATAACTAATAATGTTATTTCTTTAATTATTTCTTTTCAACCCTCTCAAATCATTACTATAACGGAAACCCAACAAATATATCATCGCATTTTGGTTGGTAATATAAATTCCAATGCATCCTTCAAATTCCGTAATACAGTGCAATTTCCATTTAACGAGATTTCTCTATATTACGAATTTTTTTTTACCCCATGAAACTTTGTTATATGGAAGTAATACTGTAATTGTATTTAACAGTTATTTTTATTAAAAAGTTGCCACCAACTAAAACTATACGAACGTCAAACATGGTATCTAAATTTTGAGAAATTTTAGTAGTAAAGTCATCATAATATACAAACTTCTTTAGTAAAATAAAAATGAAGTAATTTTTTGTATAGTAAGATAAACATTAATTTATTTTCAGACTTATACAAAATGTTAATGTTAACAGAATAGCTGCTGTAATAATATAACTTTCTCTACGTTTTATGCATTTATAATAACGGCAAGACGTGAACATAAAAAAGATACATTTCATCGATGTGAAACTGGTAATATAGTATTGTTTTATTATAGTGTTTTATATGTTTCTACTACGGAATTATTTTTAAGAATAAATTACTCACTGCAAAGAATGTCATTAAACATTTTTACTTTTCACAGCCTGCAACTGTAAAAGAGTAAATTGCGGGAAATTTACAAGCCACGGTAAACATGGCTCATGCAAATTAATATATCCTCTTATTATCCAAGGCCATAAATACAACCACGTGTAGGTAACATGTTCCCATATTTGCACATATTTACACATGCATACGTGCGAAAGTACGGTAGTTGGACTTAATTAGAGAGGAAAGCCATTTGGAGCATGTCGTAGTATAACAACAACTGTCGGCACAAAACCAGAGGGATTAAGTTAAGTTGTACGAAATTACCATTCTGATTGCCTTTACGCCCTCGCAACGGCTTTTATAACAGAGCATAATAATATATACATATTATATTGTTGACGTTCTCGATGATGCGAGACACTTTATTTTTTTTACGTTCCGCTCATTTAACATGATATTTATTTACGAATAATTATCTTTTTACAACATCGTAATCGGCTTGAACGTCGTATGAATACATAACATGGCTGCCGTGTACAACAATGATATGACGTTATAATAGCTATAAATAATAAGTGTTGTTTATAGGTTTTTCAATTAATTTTGCTGAAAAACCCGTTCTCGAGGATCTATTATTTCTTCATCCTCCCCCTCCCAGAGTACCTACATACATGTAACATAGCCGTGTGTTTTGTTTGACCTAAGTGAATTTTTTTTCCAAGCATACACCGCCAATGCGTTCATGTGTGTGCAGTGGTGCAGCTATTATACCACATATATACTATACCTAATAACGATGACCAAATCGTATTCAGGAGAATAAAAATGGGGTCGACGGGGAGAACGATAATAAGGGTTAGGTGTACTGTGAGGAGGAAGTAGAAGTAATGAAGGATAATATAAAGAAAATGGTAGAAACAACTTCCATACAACGTGTGGTGGTTCACGTGAGATTGACGTTATCTCTATTTTTTCCTTGACCATATCCGCGGGGAACGTCGAGAAAGAAAAAATCAGCAATAAAAACATAACGCTTACTGGTACAACACTACACAGACGATGTGGAATTTTTCAGGTCCAAGAGTAGTACATGGTGCGTATATAATATGAATAGTATACAACACATGAAAAACAATTTAAGGGAACGCTGAAGACGGTGGCCGATGTCTGTCCGTCGGTAATGCGCGCAACGACGACCGCGGCAAAGGATTTTTCGTGTCCTTGAGGCGGTGACGTTAGAGAAGCCTTTGTGTGCCGGATAACATGATGTATACGTACACGCACGCACATTATAATGGTATCATCCTATACCCTACTAAACTCATCGGAACCCGTTTGCATATATTATTATAACATACGTTGGTGAGTACATAAATATAATATATTTAGTATTATTAAACGACAAATGTTGTAACGGGACCGTTTGCATTAATCATTTTCCGTTTCGCATTCCTATATTATCGTCTTTTGTGCTCACTCCACGCCGCCGCCAATTCTCGTTTTCGTTGTTTACTCGGTCCATGTTATGATGATGACGATGATGACGATGATGATAATAATATTAATAATAGTCGCAACATTATACTAGCGAGCTGTAAAATCGCATGATATAGGTAGGTTAGGTACAATACCTACGCATATAGGTACAACAGTATACGAATATCAGTGTCTATATAATAATAAACACATTATTATAATACGTATAATATATACATATTGTATATAGGTACTGTTGTCGTGACGTAGGTATAGTCGTGTGTTAATTAGACTAGACGGTCGCCGGTTATGCGCCGGTGGTTATTACCTCTCTCTCGTCTCTATTCAAACGTATGTGCACACGCGACTTCCGAGACAATCGACGACGATCATCGCCAACGCAAATCGAGAGGATTTTGGCGGTGGCTGTCTAGAGGACACGGCACGGCGAGCGGTTATAATACAATATATTACAATATGATTTATTACATTAATAGCATTAGGTATATCTCATATTGTACACGCCGGAAATACGGTTGATCGTAACATTTTAAACGGACGTTTAAGCCGATTATTACGGTCTGGGCCCTATGCACACGCGTGTCAATATGTATGCGCAGAAATCGCGTTCGAGGCTTAACGTTTTATACACACACACACACATGACACAGCGCGTGATTTTTTTTTTGTTTTTCTTGCCCTATTTGTATGCATCACGACATTTGTTCGTTGATTTTTCGAAATGTTTTGCTGTGTACATCTTAACGACAGTATTATCAAAAAAATATAATAATTTTGAACCCGTCATTTTTTCTCGTCGGAACGTCGTGGAAATATAATTTTGATATTCAGACGTCTTATTATTATTGAATATTTCATAAAAAAAACATCACCGTGATGTAAATTATTATTTTCGATAGCTTCGGGGTTCAAAGTGTGCATTTTTATTAAGCGTTGCACGATAAATTGTGAAATATGTAAATTAACCTTGTACGAGAAATAATGAAAAAAAAAAAGACTTCAAAAAGAGACGCATCAACTTACGCTGGGCTTAAAATCGATCGAAAATTTGTGGATAGGTTTATTAGGTATTTAAATTCAGCGCATAAAAAAAAATGATTTCGGAAATAAAATTCTTATTGTTATTCCATTTATATAATACAGTATAAATTATTATAGTTTACATGTAATGCTGTATTACGGTATCTGACAAATTGAAGCAGACAGTGTCCACCTGGCCCTGCAAGTTTTACTCTTGTAAGCAACAATTGTCAAAAATGACACAGGATTAGGTACTCATTGTAGTCCTCCTTCAAAATGAAATTATATTGCGAAGAGTGTACGTAATTTAATATTGTTATATACTGACCGCTCTCTCACGATTTATTCTGAACTATTGTTGTTGTATACCTACAATATTTTTAAAACAAACATAAATTCAAGTACTTAATTGCAGTTTTATTTATGACAGAATCACATAAATTTAACATAATACGAACGAAAAACTTTCAAACCAGGAAGATATTTAGATCACAATAGTGTTATTTGCAGTATATCGGATTGTATAGGGTTATTACATAAAAACAATTTTTGATTCATATCAATAAATTCAATTTGGCCAGCTACATAATATATTTTCATTCAAATAAAATTGTATTATTTTTCAAGATACTATTTTACTGGTCGAGGCGTTATGGGGACATATTGTATCTCATCGTATCAACTTGAAATCAAATATACGATCGTACCTTAAGACGTTATACTGACGCTGAGCTGATTAATATTTAGCGATTCCAATACCTAGTACAATTCGTGTAGGTACCTAAAACTTGCAAAATTATTAAATGAAACTTTTCAGGCACTAACTTTACCAATGGCTTAATAAGAGTTATAAGAGAACAAAACATAATTCGAAAACCATCATACTACTTCCATGGTATTAAAAATCTTGAAAGTAACATATTATTATCATTGAACAAACATTTTTTAAAGTTTTGAAGTTGTGATGTTGGTAACACTAATATATTTTATATAGATTTGTTGAACGATATGAAAAATCATTATGATTCAATTGTTATGAAGAAATTTTCATTATATTATCTAAGTTTAAATAGTTTAAGTAAAAACTATAAAATGTCCAAAGTATGTTGTGACATGCTTTATAAACAACAATTTTATTGGATATTGACATATTGTGTAAGACTATATTATTTTTCTATAGTGGTTATCCAAAGACGAAACAAAAGTTTAAATATTCCAAACTTTTATTATTATTAATATTAATTTTAAATTATTCAAATGACACTTGAACGGATTTTGAACAAATCTTAAACGTCAGCGTATTTCAGTAAAAAAATCTATACATTTCATTCAATACATTTTTGATTGTTCTATTGTTACGAGTGAAAAGTATGATACAAGTTTAATCACATATTTGAATAAAGAATTTTTTCTATACTCGAGTCCTTTTGAGATTTTATTGGATATAATGAGATAACTTTTAAACTGAACAAAATATATATTTTTTTTAAGACGACCTCGTGTAATATTGTATAACTAAATTAATCAAAATCCGATTGTCCGATTAGACCTCAAGTTACAAAGATACTCAGTCAATAATAATATTGAACCTAGCCAAACATTTTTATAAATATATAAATAAAATAATAAGTCTATACAGATTTGAATGTGACATGACGTACATATATATAAATCAAATCTTATCTTCAATCTTGGCCACTTATAACAGCTGTTGATCTCTGCAAATGATTTAACGAAATCGTCTATATTTTAGTTTGATTTCAAATTCGTGGAACAAAATATACGCCACCATTAAAAATATTACATTATTAATATTATTCCCTTCTAAAAAAATTATACTTTTTATTTCAATCCGTTGCTTTAGTGCGTTGAATGACATAGTACCAGATCGACGTGCACTCAAAGCCATTCTCTGCATTTGCTAAATCAGCAATATTTTTACGATTTCTGAAGATGAATTAGGTTTAAGTACTTTTGGCTAAAGTGTAAATATACATTTTATATATTTTATCTTCGAGTTTCTCTGCACAGTGGTAAACGTTTGATTTTTCAAGTGCATGCTATCTTCCTAGATTGAATAGTCTTACTTTTCAGTGCATTATTTTCTGCTTGGACAGCAAAATAAAATATTAATTTTAGTTTTTACTTATATGACACATAATATGGTATCCTTAACTTAAGTAGGTCAAGTATGGGTTTGATATTTATCAAGCAATTAATTTTAAAAACATTTTTCACAAGTTTCACACAAACTCTGGCGCATTGTATATTTAACAACAATATTAATTATGATTATCATCGTAAAAAAACTGATTTTTTTTTCAATATTTTCAAACTAATGAAAGTTGGAGTTTAATTTTTTGCCCCCATCGAGGTAAATTCAAAATTATATAAATGTTTGTAAGTAAGTTAGTTATAAATTTAAACGATAATTAATCATAATATGTTTTTACACCACATGACCCATTGGCTGTTATAAATTAGTTTACGTAATTTATTGAAATTCTAATTATGCCTTATATTCACAATTATTTGTTATTTTATTATTTCCATACGCTTCCATTATAGTGTATAGTATGGTTGTAACTCAATAAATTAATACAAATAAAAGCCATATACCTACTAATTATGTTATATAGATACCGCATACTCCAAATATATTGTATTGACTATAACTTCAACAATTTTGCATTTTTTTTATGCTTAATACATTGGTTGAACGTCAGTAGACATGCTAAAAAATGGTAAACACTTAACAGTAATTTGTTTATAGGTATCCAAAATTATAACAAAATATCTGCTCAAGCGAAAAGTGTTAAATATTTAGTCAAATTAATTGAAAATACATATGGTTGTTTATATTATAATTTATAATGTGTATTTAATACAGTAAACACTGGGTGGACTGGGTAGGGTTCAGCCTAAATATATACAATTTTTATGAATAAATAACTTATTGTAATATAATATCATATTAATTATACAAATAAAGTAAACTACAATAACTTGATCAATACTAAAATGAAATAAAACAAAAACATTTGTGAACTAAACTATTTTTTTTCTAGGACTCGCTATAAAACTATAAAGATATTTTACGAAAAAGATTTTTTTATTTACTTAAGTTTTAGATTACTACAATTTTAAATTTATTTTTATTTAAAACATTTATTTTCACAAACTTCACGTTTAGTCGGTCACTTGGAAAGTTTTCACATGTTCTGACTTATGTAGTACCTTACCCGATTCAATAATGGTATTCGTCTTTAATTATTCAAATAGCTTTTTAATAGTCGTTACCAATTTATAATGATTGCTTTTAGGGTGTAAATAATTCTTTCTGAACGATATAATATGTATTAGATTACGATAATGTTACTTTGTCAATATTTCCATTAGTTTATGCTACCTACTTAAATTAAAAATGTAATTTATTTTATTTATGATTGTTTAAGCTTAATATTAAAAATACATCAACAAGACAAGACCTTAATTATTATAAATAATCATTGACAATATGTCCAAATTAGTATTTCAATAACAAACTACAGACGTTAGTAAAACTCATTATTTTAAATTTAAATAAAACGATAGTTGGTTTAAGATTATTTTTAATATTATTTTCGTATATCTCTCTAAATTAAACTAATTGTAACATAAAGTTTATATATAATATATCATTAGTTGTATTTATGTGTGTTTAATTTGGGCTATACCAGTATTATATAATAATTAATTATTAAATAGTAATTCATTATATCATTTGCCAAAAATTGTTTTTATAAAATATATTTTAAGCCAATAATTTCTCAACTTGGTTCTTAATACCTTACATCAAAATCAAATATATACATTAAAAAGTATACCTACAGATTGTGATTGGTACTAATGGATTACTCTAAAATTCGATTGAAATATTTCTATAATTCCTAATTTATACGAATTAATTTAAAATTGTAAATATGTATATTTAGTTAACATACAACTTATGAATACAAATTTAATTATTTTAATAATAAAATACAATTTCATAAGGCTTTTTAATTTCGTTTTTGTTTTTTGTGTCTATACTGTGCACAAACCAATGTAACCTTTATTTGACATAATATACAATTTAATATTTTATTTTAACATTGGTTAAAATACAATATTAAATAATCTACATAAGTAAATTACTTTGCTTAATTAAATTAGTTGCTTTACACACCATTGAAATAAACTTTGTACTGTAAAAGTATTATCTAATCCGCATTAGTTTTACAAACTGAAACTGGCTATTTTGTACGAATACATTATATTATTATTCCTGGTGAAGTAAACTCAGCTTAGTTTGATGAAATAACAAAGCCCTCGTAGAGCGAGATTAGGTATACATTTTCTTTTTCCCTTCAAAATAACTAATAATATATTAACTAATAGTAATTATTACATTTCTAAGAGGCCATTAATAGTAGTCACAAATACTTCCTTCCAGGAAACATTTCCCAACATCAATTCTACTTCCCTAAAACTAATTTAAACATAACTGCATTATGTAGAGATTTCTTAACAATACTTTAAAACTCAGTACATACATTATACGTCTTTCTGTTCTATGTAGTTATCATGTACAAATTACAATGAAAACGATGATAATTATGCACGCTAGAACAATATTATATACAGCTCAAACAGTTTGTTTTCGAGCTTTTTAACATTATCATAATATCTTATTTCATTAAATTTGACTGTTCAAAATGTTCAATCAGATAAATAACAACATTGAAAAAAGTTCAACAATAAGATAACTGTAAATACAGCAAATGACAAATCAATACATGTAAATAATAAGACAACGGTATTCATGAAAGCAGGATTACAAGTGATGAAAAATCCTCAATTCATACTTTTAAAACAGGAAATTAAAAACTTCAAATGTGTTTGTTTTGTTACTTAAAAAAACATTTTCGGAAAATTATTTTTCGCTATCGAAGATCAGACAAAACAAAGTTTTTGATTACGTACTTTGTGGATATTAATCTTAATGTCTATATTACACAATATTTTACACATTAATTTTATACTAAATTTACACTCGCTAAAGTTCAACTCCAACGCGTATGTTTATCGTTTGTTTATTATGTCGTCTAATTTTTAATTTTTAATTTTATAATTTATATACCTATGTTATATTTATAAATAATCGTATGGATTATATTATTCACTGAAGGATGACTTATTAACGTAATACACTAATTATTAGAAAACTATAATCGTTTTAGATTGAAAGTCATAAACAAAAAATGATATTTTTACTATATTTATTTATTACTTTTTTTTTAATGAAATCTTGAATTCATGATTTCCTTTCGAAAGCAAAATATTTTTCAGAGTATTCTGATGTATAAAAATTGAATTTCATTCTCATTGTTAATTAGTTAAAACTTATAAGTATTTAGAGCTTAGATAACCGGAGTATTGGACCGAAATGTTGTGGGCACAACTGTGCCACTCCATTCCACTCATTTAAACTTTAAACACAGATCTAGAATCCAAAATAATTTGATTCATTTTTTTTCGTATGACTTGTTACGTAGTTATAAGGCTAATAAGAATATTACATGCAATATGGTTTTCTACTATTTAAACGTATTTTAAATCTTAAGGTATATTATATAAGAAAATCTGTACTAGTTACTTCCTATCATATGCCAGTTCAAAGTAAAATATACTGTTTTCACATTAGAACTATTAACTACAGTGTCATTGGTATCCACGGCAACGGATATTATTTTCCATTTTCATATTATTTTTTACTATAAAACATTTTTAATGAAGTGCAAAAATAGTATTCAAGTAACGACATGAGTATTATAATTTAGAGCAACAAAGCATCCCTGAATTCCAAAATTTGTAAAGGAAATTTTAAGTTTAAAAAGCGCTTTAGGTTATAATTAGGTATAGTAAATTATGCATATTATTATATAAACATTTAAAATACCTAGTTAATCAACTGTAATGAGAAAATAATGAATATTGTTATTAGAAATATCACTGATTTTATTTATTCTAAAATATTAAATTTGTGGAAAAAGTGATCCTAGATATTATGAGCAGAAAAGATGCTTCACTAAAATCTACGTGGTTCGCTACTTATCGAAAGTTCCCCAACTGATCCACAGTGTCAAAAATGTTGGGAAACACTGCACTACACTGACATTCATCTTGTGTTATTTGTATTTAATTTTTTTTTCTGTTAGAGTTTATTTGATTTATTACGATGTCTTTGAAAACAAAAAAACTGTAACATAACTATCGTGTCAGGTCAGAACCACTGACTCACACTGCTATATAGTTTGTTTAATGTTTTAAACATTTTAATATATTGTTTAGTCTTGCATCATCCTCGCTAATCGCTATGCCATATTCTGAACAATTGCTTTATATTAAGTTTTCTCCACTTCTACTCCGATTGGTTTCGTTTGCCCGTTGATATTAAATCGTATAGCCATGTTATGAAACATGGTTTTCTTCAACCCTCCCAAGAAAAATAATTCATTTAAATCGAAATAAAATTCATACTTATATTATCACGATTATTAAAAACCGTTCCAGACGATGTCCCGAGGTCATCGCGTATATCATATGTTCCGATGTGGATACGACCTCAAAAGCGTGTGATTCGCTACGTTTTATATAAGTTAGATACAACAGCCTGTATAGGAATACCTCCAATTTAATGGGGCAAGCTGAAATAGAATATTAATAGAAATTTATTTTTAAATCGTCCTCGTTTAATTCGTCATCCGTTCGGGCAATCCAAACACGAGCTTAATAATTTTCCACTTCACATCTATATACCGCGGTATATCGTACGCGTCGGTCACCACACGCGGTAACAACCGTAAAACATTAATACCGCGACACCGTATCGGTCAGGTCTTCGGCGACCATCGCACGATGGGGATCCACTGCGGATTGCACGGAGGCTAATATACGACATTATTGTTATACCAGTCGTATATAGGTGTATACCTACGCAAATATCATATTATTATTATAATCATCATCGTCGTCGTCGCCGTCGTCGTCGTGCATCTAAAAATAAAGACCAGAACATATAAACCTAATTACAAAACGTATATAGCGATTGTATTCAATTGCGCAAATATGATAATTTGCTTAACATTTTTGGGCGCGGGTCCATAACGTCGCCGCCGAGGACTGAGGTGTGCTACGCAAGACGCGAAGGCAAAACGTGTAAAGGGCCTACGCGTAATGGCCAGGCCGCTTGTAGCAGACAATCATTATTTGATTGTCGGCCAGATTGACGACCTTTTTCCACCGCCGCGACGGTTTGGACTGCCGCCCTACATACGAAATATATTCATAATAATATACGCGAACCTATACAATATAATACATTGTGTACACAAGTTTGGATGATCACGCGCGAACGTTACAGGGCTACGAATCACATCACACTCTATGGAGGGAAAATTATCGATTTCGATTGGGTAATAGATTTCACGTACAAGTATATCCCGTCGTTGTGAAGGCATCAAACGATAATAATAATAACAATAATGTTTCCGAGCGGATAATAATAATATTAAATCGTGTAAGACGCGATATTATGTGAAATACCTACTGCACATAAACATTTCGGGTGAAAAAAAAATGTTGAATTTATAAACTGCAGTCTACATGAATAGTACAGACTTAAAATCATACGTCGCATATACATCACATTGCTCTTTAAAATTATAGAAATCTCTCACCCTATATTAGTATGTTATGTTTAAAACTAACTTAAACAACAACTGTTCGTTGGTGTTCCGACAACTTCGGTCGGCATTGTGTTAGTTTGTACCCAGGAAACAAGCTTGTTCACATAAATAGACTTTTTATGAATCATTTTCCATGGATGTATCATAACACTATAGTAATTAAAATAGTCACTCCGGTGGTTTGAACAGTATTTAAGGTAAATCTCGATTAAGTATTTGTTAGCGGAAAATCGGCGTAAAAAAAGGTAAACGATATAAAAAAGATAATAATTATTATAGGTACTTTTATTACAACGAATTCTTATCAAGAAAAAATCTAATAAATTAATCATTAATCATGTTCATATATGCACGGTTAAAATGTTTTTATTATTACATGTGGTATATTGTTATTAGATGGTCAATGAAACGTAAACAAATTCATCAAATGTTGGATATGATCCAAGTTTTATATACTAGAGCAATATTAGAACCATAAAATTAAATAACTCCCCTCTTATAATAATATGATACCAGTATATTATATAGAATCATAAAGTATAAAAAATATGAATATTAATTCTCAGTTTCAGAGACAAATATGGCTTACCTATACATTTACAATATTATTATAATTTTTATTTTTTATGAATTAATTTACATTCAACTTAATAATAAAATTTAAAAAAATCTGATCCAATAATGTTCATTACGATGACTGCACTTACAACATGTTAAATCATTTCTAGACAATATTATAATACAAAAATATATTTATATTATTAGATAGATACCCACTTTATTTTGATTTTCATATATATATATATAAGATATATAACGCATAAGACAAAAAAAACTAATACCCATTTAATAAATACTTAATTTTTATTTCAGACATATTTTCATTTCTATTTAATAGTGTTAAGTATGTTGTATATTTTTCATATTATTTATCGTATACTTATTGTATATATTATTTCAAAGGTACTGTTTAATTTCACATAGTTGAAATCGATTTTAAAAATTATTAAATTAAAGTAAGTAACCCACATTTTATAACATAAACAAAACAAGTATATATTTAATAAATCGCAACAAAAATATTAAAGTAAACATAATGTATGTCTTTTGAATGAATAAACTGTGCGGATTACTTTTTAAATTTTAAAGTAAATAAATTATACAAAATCTTGTAGTCTTTTAAGCAATTTTTTAACAAACTATTATTACAGTGAGGGTTACCCATTTAATTTATAGAAAATCCTTCGCCCGGTAATAATATTTTTTTTAATAATTCAAAGTACAACCAAAATAGTTTATTATGTAAGCATTTTCCAAACGTGGGTCGGATTTCTTTTTAAATGAAATCTTATAATGTCGAGTGAAAAAATTTAAATGTAATTAAATAAACTGATCCTTCGACGTTGAACCGAAAGGAATTGACTATATATTAAAATTTACTGCAAACATTGAGATTTTTTACTCTACAACAACAATAGACACACAAATAATGAATGATTAATCTGCATATTTTAATAAATAATACCGATACTAATGATACACTACCAACACCTCAAACTATATTTAAAAAGTAACTATATATTATAATGTATTACTGCTAATATGTGTGCATTTTGATGATCACTTCACTAAAAAAATTACTTAAATCTTATTGATAAATTATTCAGTTAATTTTTTTCAATAAAAAAAACAAATCAAAATACATTCATCGCTTCGCTTAGAATTTAAAACAATAATTTATTAATTAATGAACAGTTAAATTTGTATACACATTAGTAAACAAAATAATCCTACATAGTGTCCTAAGTCCTTAGCTGTAATAAGGTACGAATCCTGGAAACATACAAAATTAAATTAAGAGTACCGCTAATTCAAGGCCGTTCTCGCTAACCTTAGGAAAATTGAAACTTCTATCAACAAGCTCCATATGGACATGCGGCAATCACTCATGAAAAGGAATTATGAGCTCCCATCTACCTACGTCAGACAGTCAGCAAACTAACAGTCAAACATCTTTTAACCAAATGCCACACCACGATTTCCAACATCCCACCCGAATCAATACCTAGTCGTTAATTTATAAGAATATCCAACTAACTCCAAAGTTATTTGAGGCGGAGGCAACAGTACATATTATAAATAAAATTATATTTTAAATTATATGTTATGATTACTACGGTTGTAATTAAAACCCAATGGCCACAGCTCCCGAGAGTTATCAATTTAAAATACGAGTAAGGTTAGGTGGTTCCTT
This sequence comes from Nasonovia ribisnigri, assembly GCA_027563435.1. Taxonomy (NCBI): domain Eukaryota; kingdom Metazoa; phylum Arthropoda; class Insecta; order Hemiptera; family Aphididae; genus Nasonovia; species Nasonovia ribisnigri. The sequence continues at coordinate 64,386 of JANEHU010001594.1, forward strand.
ACTCACTTAGTCATGTACTCATATAAACAAATCACAAATTATTTCATTAAAGTGTTCATGATATATGATTGTATAAATACTATAATATTCTAAAATTTAAAGTGATAAATAACTTAGAATTATATTTAGAGTCTAAATAAACACTTTTAAAATTATAGATGTATAAAAATGTTCCTTCCTTCTATTTTTTAAAATAATAATGTTGATTATAAACTAGTTCCCAAATATCTTTATAGTTATTCATAATATCAAAATACCTACCTCAAATAAATAATACTTAAATTCAAGTATTTTACAAATTTAGCGTTTAAATTTGTAAAAAGTAGGTAGTCATTTGTCACACGTAAATTGCACAAATAATGACATTTATATCTCTCGAATATTTAAATGTTGATATTCATTTCCTCTGGGTAATATTTCCATAATTTCCAATTTTGTTTCAGCATAATTTAATAATAATTCTCATTTTTCCGTATACTGGTATACGAATATGCATTATAATGTGTAAGACATTCCGACGCTGATATTTCAACTGAAGAGAAAATGTTTTAAAAATAAAGTTAAGCTTAGGTTCATTTTTTTATTATTATTCTGATTTATATAGAATATAATTTATACAATTGTATAACACCCACTCCAAGTATAAGTTTATCATTTAAACAAAAATCGTAATGTTATAGTATGCGTTCGAAAATTCATAATCTTTCAAGACTAGTTTTCTACATTGCAATACATATTATAGAATATATAATTATATATATTTGGAAAATTTTTTTTAAAATAAAAACGTATTGTTGACGAAAAATATACTAAACTGCAATATGTAATAATTATAACCTTCTAAATTTTATTACGGATATAAACGTTGAGCCATTAATGTGCTATAACTGATGTATTTCAATTTTAAATTTACTGGTCTTTTTACGCGTAGGCAAGCAGAGATACTAAGTGTAATTTTATTTTTATTTTACCAATTTTGCTGGTTTTATTTCAGCATTTGCACTACATTGTGGGACATTGAAGTTTTCTAAGCCCAGATAAACCCACGACAAATCACAATACATTATGTTGTATCTTATTTATTCCTTTGACGTAAAAATTCCATAAGTAACATTTTATAGTAAATAAAAGTGTACTGCGTTAATTCTTCTCGGATAGGCAATTAGATACACATCGAAAATATAAATTCAAGTAGACGGTATTATCTTAAATCCATAGCAAAACTTGTTCTTCTCGAAATAAAATCGTGCTGCAATTTTTAAACTAAATACTTGAAAATTGATAACCTATACAATATTATTCAATCGGTTAGAAGTTTTAAAAATAGGTATTTTCTTCGACCAGAAAACTAAACTCTACAAAAAAAAAAAAGAAATCTCCTATAAGCTGGATACCATCTTTATAATAACATACTTGTGTAGCTCACAGTTCGTCTTATAGATGGAAAAAGATAATAAGCTATTTAATTATTAGACATTATATATTCCACGAATATACAAAGTAGTATGCAAGCTCTTGGCGTGTACTAAAAATGTATTTGAATATTAATTGATCCGTAATAAGCTGCATTGGTAATTATGAAACAAACCGAAGTAGGTATAAACTTATATTTTGTGTAAATAAAAAATATAATAATACTTTGTATATATTATAGAAATATTTATTTTTTTATTAATTAATTAACGGGATGATTACTTTTTCTATACTAAAAAAAAATTTTGAATGCACTGTAAAATGTAAAAACATGTTTTTATTTCGCTCATAAATTACCATCGAAATAATTAAAAATAATAAATGTAAAAATTTATATTTATCATTACAGTCAAGTAACACATAAACAAAAAAATAAATCACAAGCGCAAAATATTATTTTGACGTTGAAAATGTTAATAATCATTTCAGAATGCAAAAACCGTGGCAAATCAACAGGTTAACAACTGTTACCTTGCAATAAATATATATGTGATTGCTCACATAGTTCAACAACGATTTATAGCTTCAACCATTATAAATGTAATGTTACTATATTTTATATTATTATCTCTGTTTATTTAAGACATAGTTAAACCTTTTAAATCCTGTCACAATAGTATTTTTGAAAACCTTAATGATACATTTTTATGTGAAACATTGTTCTGTTTTACATCCATGCAGTTAGGTAGTTAGTAATATTGAAATTTTTTTAAGTGATAAAAAATAACAACTTTTGATTAATTAAAAATATATTATGTTCTAAATAATAAAATGAGCATTGATATTATACTGTAATTACGTAATCAGGGTCTGGATTTCCGAGGTTAAAATGTAAACAAGAAAGTTTCAAAATAAAACCTTTTTTAGAGCCATTATATAATATCCTAATTACATCGCTGACGAGATAACTAAACTGACTGAAGTTGAACTCCTTCTAATAAGCCCTACCACACTAACCTGGGCCAAATAAAAATCCAATACGCTATATTATTTTGTTTAAAATAAATTCTTATCGCTACGATATCATAACTATCGATTACACATTTCTATCGTGAAATATATATAGAATGTTATATTATATATTTATGTCCACAAAATCGGTCAATGAGACATTTCCGCATTGGCACCCTCCTACTAACCTTAACCCCTCAAATTAAACTAAACAAGCTCAGTAGACTATTTTTACTGAAATATTTACCCTGCGTCAAATTAACGACCGTGTATGTACCACTAGTCACCGAAAACCTGCACGATAATATTACAATAATATCCGTATTTAAATAATTAAACACATCAAACGTATTAATAACCGTAAAATTGGAAATGATCATCGTCGGTGTAAAACGTTGGCAGGTCACACCGGCATGATGCCGATGATTCACACCGGTTTAAATGATACATCAGCGTTTGAGATTTGAAAACATTTACGCATATATATTATAATATGAGTACATGTTACAAAAATAATAATAAAAAACTAGCGATTGCGGTTCAATAGTTTGGATTTGAGATGATAGCTGTCGTTCGATACGATTAATCGCCCCGGTAAATGGTAAATTTATTATTTTTATTTTTGCTGTTCGTTTCTCGATATCTAAAGATTATCAATTGATTGAGCAAAGATGATCTTGATATTATCAATAACTATGTATATTTCAAAAACATTTACTGCAATTATAATAACTAATCGTATAGACTCTATTAAAAAAAAATTACAAACAAAATGAAACTAATTAATACAATAAGTAATCTTAGAGCAAAAATATTTTATTTTCATTTATTTTTACACGGAAAATGAAAATGTGATGTGTAGCATAAAAATATTTAGAAAGATTTCCTTTTTGCAGAAAAATGTATTACCCATTTCTCTTTATTTACAAATTCCAACTTTTTACACTTCTATTAAATTTAAAATTACCAAGTCTTATTAAATTCTATAGGACATATTATAAAACTATACAATATTGTATTTGACATTATACACAAATCCTAATATAGGTATGTATAATAGATTACAAAAGTACATGATGGTATCTTTTTTTTTTTTTTTTGACAAACGGTTCTTTAAATTAATTTATTTCGAAGGCTTTTGATTATTAATTTGATTAATCAACAATTCAAGTAAATTTATTAAACATGATTATAAAAGGAACTCGTTAACTCTATTATATTTTTTCTGTTATTTACTAAAGAGAAATTGTGGAGTTTAAGCTTTTGATCCAATTTGCTATCTTAAATAAATGCTGAAACTTTGAAGTCCAGTGATACGATGAAAACATGTTTTAACAGGAAACCCATTTGAAAGCTTAGTCAAAATGAAAAAAAAATTGAACAAATAAAAGCAATAATTATATTATGTGCATAATAATATTATTATACTTATGAGCGACGGGTTAAGTCATGAGTTTAATCATTATTTACTAGAGCTATATAAGATATTGTAGTAAATACATTATTGTCGTTGCTACCTATTTGGTGTTCCATTTTTATAGTTTTTATAGAGTATAAAATGATTCGTAAGGCGCTATGAGAGCTGAACAAATTGACATATCAAATTCATAAATTCGCCATCGTCTTTCACTAGTCACACAACGTATATACATTTTACAGATTAGTGAAACTGTGGAATAGTTCATAATATTCTGTTTTTAACGATTTATTAACTCAAAAATTCGAGCTACACAATATTTTAAACATGACTATATATCTTATTAATATATTGCGTTCGACCTAAAATGTACGATCTGTTTAATACTTCGGTGTGTCGAAAGGAAAGCTGTTGTATTATTAGTTCAAACGTTGAAAGTTTATTATCTATAAAAGCGCCTCCGACACGGGTTCCGTGTGAAATTTTTTTGTTTTCAAATATAACAATATAACTGGAAATATAACAATGTGCAAAAGTTAAACCGGTCGTCATAGGTCGAAAACCTTTCTAAAAAGATGGCACATTCTATCTTTTGCAAAATTGTCACAGCACATCAAGCATCGCCGACGTTCGAGACGTGTAACGTTCAGATGTGCTGTGTACGGGTATATAGTGCGGAATTTATCTGAATAATTTTCACCGACTGTCTATTTACAATACCTACCAGAAAATAGTAAAATACTACACACAGTGTAGGTGTTCTAATACTAGATGACCGTATTCCGTGTAACCATGTGGTCGGTGAACAGAATTTTCTATTGTTATTGACACCAAAATACTATTTGAGTAAAACTATTTCCCTGTAGTCATTTATATAACCACCTAACCACACGGTGAAGTAGTTGAATATATTTTTTAACTATTTGGTATGCGCTATGATAACGGGTTAACCACGTTGGTTACACGAAACACGCGTGGAGACAGTGTAATAGTGCCTTTAATAATATAGATGGAATTTTCAATATATTATCGAATTATTATTGTGCATATCGTTAAAATCTAGTGATAAAAGATAACGAGTCTCATTGGAATCACGACGCGCAGCGATACTCGTTCATATAGTTAAGGTTTTCGGTCGCTTCCCGTTGTAAAAAGATTTAACAGTTCCAATAGTGATCCAAATATCGGGGCACGCAGGTTGAAAAGCACTGAGTTAAGATGTTTGAAAATATTAATTTCAATGATAATTTAGTATTCAGGGAACTCGAATACAGGCAGAATCACCGAGCATACTCACCCCCATGTTTTCTTTTAAAAATGAATTGTTCGAATTCTGTTTTTTTTTAATATTTAAGTATACTTAAGTGAAAACAATATATTTTAATAATACTTAGAATTGTTGTGCCATTTAAGAAGTGTCCTGTGGCGATACAAAATTCTCTTTTTCAATCAAGGATGGTGACTTTTGAAAATGTTAATGTGTAATATATTAAAGTGTATAAACTAAGAATAATAGGTACTCCTAAAAAAAGATTTTGTGTATTGTATTTATTATATCTGAATGGTTTTTAGAAATTATAAAAATATGTTGAATGTTGTAATTAACATTAATTACAAAAATGTGTTAAATCATTATGGCCCAGATCTTCAACACATCAAACTTACCAGAAAAGTAAGCTAATTAACAATTTCTGGAAAAAAAAAGGTGATTCTCGTTTGGAAGAAAAAAGTTGGTATCACCGCAGGACACTCCTTAAACAGTTAAATGGCACGATAAATTTAAGTATTTGAAAATATGGTCCTTACATAATATGACTATAATATATTTGAATCTTCTAATGCATGTTTGGTGAATCGCTCTGTATACCGTTCAGAGCGGACTTGGACGGTCTCGCCGACGACGACCACTGCCTATATAATATCGCGCGCGCGCGTGTGTGTGTGTGTGTGTGTGTGTGTGTGTGTGTGTGTGTGTGTGTGTGTGCACCCAGCATCCGCCTCGTCGTCTGTCACGACGGAGTTTTGGCGGTGTTGACGCGCGTGACGTCCCGAGATTTTATTTTTATAATATTATGCCGCGACGCGCGATGCGTCTTGGCCCAGCTGCCCGGCGACGTCGCGTGTAGCGGTGAAAATAGCGGCCACGCACACACACACACACACAACACAAGTGTGCTCGCGCAATTTTTGGACGAAGTGTCTGGAAAGAAAACATGAAATTACCGTTTACGCATAGCAAATCCACCGCAAAACATTATAATTATTATTAATGCGAATAAAGCCCGCGCAATAACGATTATCAGTCGCTCGACGACGTAATTTCCGACCCGGCCTAAAGTTCGCCGCCGACATCCGAACGCGACGCACTATACATCGCATCGCGTTCCTCCGCCTCCGCTGTAGCTCCTGCTACAAGAGGATATCCGAGGAACGCGATCGATCTACGAAGCTATACATTTGCGGTTTTATCGTTTCTCATTGGCTGCTGAGAACGAAAAAAATTGTTAGAAAAACATTTATCTCCCTAGCGTGCACTCGCGAAAACGCAGAGACCAATATTATTATAACATTTCAATACACAGATACCTGCGCGTAGTAATAACAGTGAACATTTTGACACTCACCCTGCAGTGGGACAATCGCAAACCAAGAGAAGATATTCGAACGGGACGCTGTGGCCGCGGCCGGCGAGTCGACGGTTGGACGACGACGACGACAGCGACGACGACGACGACAGCGACGGCGACGACGACAGCGACAGCGACGACGACGTCGTAGGTGCCGGTCGTGTCGGCGAAACAAGCGGTGCGCGAGCGGCGCGGTGTCGGTGTCGTCGCGGTCGCCGTGTGTCGCACCACGGCAGTTACACGGTCCGGCGCGGATCCATCAGGTGGTGCGGCGGCGATTCGGTCGCGGAAACCGCGGTCGTCGCGGGTAGAGGTGGCGTGGGCGTCGGTGGCGGTGGCGGTGGTGCCGGCGGTGGTGCCGGTGGTGGCGGTGATGACGGCGTGTGCGGAGTGAATTAGAGGGTAGTGGCGGCGGTGATCGGGCGGGGTGGCCGGGTGTACCTATGTACACGTATATTATAGTGCGTGTGTGTATGCAGTATACGATTGACGCGCACACAACAACACGCGCGCACCACCGGTCCGGTGCAGTCTGTAGAGCGGCAAACACGCGCGCGTACACGTACACGACGACTGACGCGACGTGCCGCCCGTACGCGAATGATGTCGCCCGCCCGCCCGCCACCGACCGCCCGTCCGCCCGCGGTCACCATGGTGACCGGCGTATTCGCCGCCGCGTGTGCGCTTGTGCCGCCCGACTTGTTGATGTCTCGCGGCGGCGGCGTGCGTATACGTTGCCGCCCGCCGCGAGTGCAATACGCACCTGCTGGTCCGACTGCCGTTAGATTATGGGCCGTATATTATGTATTATGCGCGTGTCGTATATGTATATGGCCCCGCACGGTCGTAATAACTGAAATTTAATAGTGACGGCGGGGCTAGAGTTTCGGAAGACCAAACTAAACCGTGGCCGTGGAAGTCAAAGCCCGCCACGAATAGTGGATGTCACGAGAGTTTAGTTGTAGCAGGTAGTCACGGAGAATCTTGTAAAATCAAAGACTAAAATAAACCACTAACAATGCAATTGTTATATTTTTGTTGTCATTGATTAAACATTGAGTGTCTACCGGGACTGGCTCATTATACGTCCGTGTAGGCGGTATCGTGTTCGGCGACCTACATAATATATCAGGGATATTTTAATACCACGATAATGTTATAAATTAAAATAAATACTAAATCAATAATTAATTACCTATCTCGAATTTTCTATCTAGATAATATTTTTTTTCAAATTTTTTGAAAAACACCGAGAATTCTCTTACTACTTACAGTCTAATTCGGACATCAGACTGGGCGTCACCTTGGAGGTAGGTTGAAATCGAAATGCGTACCGAGCAAATTTTCTATGATGGTAATATTTTTTATTAGTTTAATTTTCTTTGTCACTTTTATATATTATATATTATATGCGTGTAAATATGTACGTAGCGTACCTGCAAATTATGTAAATATTTTATTCTATTAAAAGTTATCTCTTTGTGTTTTTAAAAATAGAATTTGCACAAATATAATTCTTAACAATTTTCAATCCTGTCCTACAAATAATATTAAATCACGTGTTTTAAATTAAGAATATTTACTTCAAATTCAGGATAAGAAATCTATATTTTTAACCTCATATATATGTTTTCACATTTTCTGAGGGTCACCTGTGACAATTTCTGTTTTTTTTGATTATATATCAGAGAAACAATGATCAAACAACATTAAAATATACATTAATACTAAATACTTATATTTAATGAAATGTCAGAAAATTTATTCCGTTTTATTTTATTGCACATGATAAAAAAAATTATTATTTCATATTTAAATATATTTTTAAGAAATATTACTGAAAAATGTTTCATTCTACCGGATAACTCCTGAGTTGGATGAGGAACGTCCGAGGGTGTATTTTCCATTTATCCACTTGTTATGCAGTACTGTTATTATGACTACGTCGTTATTAGGTAAATTGAAGAGAGAGTACGCTGTATATGAGTAAATTCGATACCGAAAAACTTTGGCAACGTTCGATAACGGCGAAATTTGTCTGTCCGTCCATCTGCTGGACAGCAGAGTAAACTTTAGTAACTACGTTATTGAAAACGCCAGGAAATGGTGAAGCATTGGCAACGTTAGCGTTTATGTTGTTCAACGTTATCCGCATCGAATTTGCTCTATGACCTATGTAGGTATATTACATCAATAAAAATAAAACTTTAATGCTATTATCTCATTTGATTTTAAACCTGCGATGCTACACGTATACTAATAAACCGTGAATTTCCACCACGTTCGCCTGACAGAGGAAAAGATAACTTGATCCTTTTTTCTAACAGTTTACATATTATAGTGTTCCTTGACATACTAACACCTCTCCCACAAACACTTTAAAAATCATTGCCATGATATTTCAAAAATAAAAATTCAATTTTTAATATCTTTTTAAGTCAGTTTTCACTCGGCATTTTATATTATACTGTTTGCACGCTAAATAATAATGTGTTGACACGTTGATTTCGAGTGTCATATTGTCATTGGATATTATGTCCGGCGCATGGAACTACGAGGTATACGTATAGAGCTGCACTGCGACAGTAAATTATTTTAAATGACGCTTTTAACAAATTGGTTTTTTTTCAGATTGTGTATATAGCACTATTTTTTGTAAGAATTATACCCCGGGCATCGACAACAAATCGTTCATTATTCGATTCAGTGAAGTGAAACAAAACAAAACTGTACGGCGCGAGTACAATTCACCATTAGACTAATTATAAGATTTATAAATATAATGTGATATCATCTGTTCTATTGCAGTAAAGTTATCACTAAGATATCATTTTGTTTTATATTAATTACTGTTTTACTAAACCAAATTCCACGCCCAACCCTTAAAAGAAAAGTGAACCTCCGATGCGAACAATTTGTACAATTAATTCGGTTGTCGCTTAAAACCGCACACTTACAATGAATGTCTGAAACCGCACATATTACATAGGTTATACCCGTAGACCACGCTTTTTTATAGTAGATACCTATTTTATTTGATATACTACCGTGATGGTTCAATATCGGCACAAATTTTTAATTGTATACGAATAAAAAATTAAATGTTAAAATATAATAAATTTCTAGAAAAATGTCTTAAAATATAATAAGTAGGTTATATTTTATTGTATATCAAGTAAACATTTCGTTGCTAAACAAAATATGCTTTTTTGGAAAGGTGTAATGCTGGCAGAGTTTTCTACCAAAATAAAGATACCTATCTCGTGCTAATCCTACTAACATTTCTATCCTATTAATTGGATACAACTTTTGATACATTTTTTCTAAAATTACCTATCAATAACTTGCAAGCAAATTGAATAAATATTTATAGGATAAAATATCTGAAAACATATTCGAATACGGGTATGAAGTTGACTTGAAAGTGACTTTCTTAAATTTTAAAATTAGTATTTTTAGTTCAATACCTATTATAAAAAAAAATTAAATTCCTTAGTATTCAAAATTCAAAAATTAATTTTGTTTAAGTTTTTCTTAGAAGTTCACTTTCAAAAAAGTGAAAAAGTCGTTTTCAAGTCAACTTAATATGACGAATTCGAATATGTTTTCAGAAGTAGTATCCAATTAATAGGATAGAAATGTTGGTAGGATTAACATAAGATAGGTATCTTTACTTTGGTAGAAAACTCTGCCAGCATTACACCTTTCCAAAAAAGCATATTTTGTATAGCAACGAAATGTTTACTTGATATACAATAAAATATAACCTACTTATTATAAGACATTTTTCTAGAAATTTATTATATTTTAATATTTAATTTTTTTTCGTACAATTAAAAATTTGTGCCGATATTGAACCATCACGGTAGTATATCAAATAAAATAGGTATCTACTATAAAAAAGCGTGGTCTACGGGTATAACCTATGTAATATGTGCGGTTTCAGACATTCATTGAAAGTGTGCGGTTTTAAGCGACAACTGAATTAACTGTACAAATTGTTCACATCTGAGGTTCACTTTTCTTTTAAGGGTTGGAAGTGGAATTTGGTATAGTAAAACAGTAATTAAAACAGTAATTTTTAAATTTTGAATATAAAGAAATTTAAAATTGTTATACTTGGTACTGAACGAAAAAATTTTATTTTTAAATTTAAAAAAGTCGCTTTTAAGTAAACTTTATGCCCACATTCAAATATTTTATCTGGTAAATAGTTATATAATTTGCAAGTTATTGATAGGTACTTTAAGAAGTAAATAAACATAGGTAATCATAATTCATGTAGCGTGCTTTATTAACATGTGCGTGCACGTGTGGGAGCGCTCTACTATTTACATAACACTATACTCTTACACACACTACAATGAACACTTATTATGGACACAAATACACTATCACTGAGAAAATTGACTATTTTGAACTCCTTAAAAACTGTCGATATCTAATCTCGTTTGTGATCCTGTTTAAATTTGCGCAGAGATAATCAACAGTCAAATTGTATAACTCAACTTATAGTCACCGCAGTTAATAATATGTATAAAATGTGAATCAATCGTATAAGTTCTACAAACGTGAGTACATGATTAGATAATACGACTGGTTCCATCAGCATGGCACGACCTAGGATCCTCAGTTGTAACCTTTTCCTCGGTCCAAAAATTAGTAGCGGTTGCAGCTGCATTGCAGGGCTCTGTGATCTATTAACATTTAACACAATAAACGGATACAAGTAATATGACCTCTATCCGCATTCGATAAATGTCTGTTCGGTTACAGATGCGTAAAGATATGCGTTTTCCTAAACGCCAAGCACAGCCTTCGGGATCCAGAGGGATTGCCGTTTGTCGCGGTGCGTCGAGAGTCGAGACATGGTGAATCAGCTATCGTCGTTTGCGGTTGACACACTTAGGAAAACGTTTCCTAAACATATTAGGCGACAATTTACGTACAGCATTATTAATAGGTAGTGGATTTATACCTGAACCCACGGTCTCGTTGTTTATAATATTTCGAGTAAGTTTATCGACTATCCCACTCATACACTTTATACATAGGCGTAACTACAGAGTATAACGTATAACTATAATTTAGGGTTAGGCAACGGCATCAACCCTTATCAGCCGTTTTCGGGAAATATGGGAATTTCCCTTCACTTCACCCATATAGGTACCTCTAAAAAAAGTACTAACCCAATTAACATATATTATAATAACATGTAATAACCTAAGCCTTCATTTTCAGCCATGGGTTGCTACCGCTAACACTAATTACAACGAAAATGTATAACTATACTAATGCGGTAAATCCGTACTATATTATTCGTGTGTAAGACATAGGTATGTATTAAAATAAAAATCCTCATTAGAAGGTAGGGAGTGTGGTTCAATTGTACACCACTCCTTGAAGCTGTTTTTATAGATACCAATAAATATAGACAGATACAAGTATACAACAGATAATATATTTACCGATAGTAAATGCTAAATTTGAATGAGCCAAAGTATTTATGTGTAAGTATACTAGTATAGGTTTCTTCAATGAATAAATAAACGATGAATTATTATATAATATATTAAGTAGGTGCTATATACGTTAATTATTGTTAAAATAAGGTACTTGTTGCGTTATTGCAATGTGTAAAGATACTTAACTCTATATATACGATATAGGTACCTACTATGCTTTTAATATTTTAGATTCTGAGCGGAGCGATGAATGTATTGGTTTTACAATGATGTGTGTTTTTTTATTTTTTTTTATTTTTTTTTATTTTTGTGTCTGTCATCACGTTTTGGGACAGTAAAAGTGCTTAGATTTTCTTCAATAGTACCTTTTCTGATAGGAAAGTGAATCTAGTTGGTACTTTGGGGTGTCAAAAGTAAACATTTTTCAGTAGTTTTCAAAAGTACCGTGAAAAACAAATGGAAAATTAAGGAAAAAACGGGAATTTTTACGCAACATTGATTTTCGATAAAATCAATTTTGGTTTTTGGTGTAGGTCTAAAAAAAATTACGGTAAATATATGAAATTTTTACTGAATGTTTATATAAGCGGTTTCTATATACCATACCGTTTTCAAAATATTTTGACTTATTTTGAGCTGTTTACAGACATTTTAAATTTCCAATCTTTTTAGTTTTTTTTTTTTTTTAAAATCAATAACATTTTATTTATTCATTAAAAATTCTTGAAAATTTAATAGAATGCTCCTAATATATTGTTTCAAAGGCACATGAAAAATATTAAAAATCTGTAGTCACAATTTTTTTTTTTAAGCATTTAAAGTTGAAATTTTGACAAATTACGTAAAAATGACGAAAATTTGCAAATTATTTGGAGTTAGAAATTCATAAAAATTTTTCTTTTTTAATCTAAGGTTTTAAATTTTAACACAAGATTTAACGTAAGTTTTTCTACTTTTATCAAAAATAAAATATCTAAAGCAATTAAAATTAAATTTTTATGAGTGTTTTAAGTTCATAATTTTACAACATAGGATATTCACTCGATTTCTCATGTAGCGTTTTTCTTATTTGGTTGTAATTCAAAACGAATAATTGTAGATGCATGAAAATTTCACTAAATGTTTATATTCTCATTTTCTATACACCATTCAATTTTGAAAATATTTTGATTTGTTTTGAGCTGTTTACAGACATTTTAGTTTTCAATTTTTTTAGTTTTTTTTTTTATAATTGTCAATAAAATTTTATTTGGTGGGCCAAAAAGTCTGAAAATTTAATACAAGCTTTCTTATATATTGTTGCAACATCAGTTGAAAAATATTGAAAATACATAGGCACGATTTTTTTTTATAAGCATTTAAAGTTCGAATTTTGACAAAATTTGTCAAAATCTCGAAAATTATAATAATCATTGTAATTAAAAAATTATAAAATGTTCAGTTTTTATAACTAAGTGTTGAAAATTTAAAACAAAAATTCTCATAAATAAATCATACTGTAACCAAAAAATCTAAAAATATATCAACATATTTATTTTTTACAGACATTTTAATTTCAAATTTAGACAAAATTTCATATTTAATCCAAGAATAATGATTTTAGTTATTTGATATAATTTAAAAATATTATTTGTTG
>JANEHU010001597.1:0-16096 GCA_027563435.1 Nasonovia ribisnigri
AGTTTGACTATACTGACCTAACCTATTTGTAGTACTAGGTAGATTAAATAATAATAATATATTAAATTTAAAAATCGGGAGTCAAATTTTTTGGTTTTAAAAACAGTTTTTTTTTTTAATTTCTGGTTTTAGATTAAGTTTCATGTAAGGGTGTGGTATATAAAAAAATAATACCTGGTTTTGAGCCCTATATTGTTTCATTCTATAATCTTTCCAACTACAAACTATCCCACAGTTTCAAGGAATCTTTTGAAAACGGTCAACTGGTTTTTAAGTTTAGCGGACAAAGAAAAATAAACATTAGTGTATACTACAAATAAATGATATCACTTTTATTTAAAACTATAATAATATATTTATACATTTCGATTTTATATTTTATTCTTAGTTTAGTTAGCATAATTTTATTTACTTTTAGATTTTCAGCAAAGCAATGAATATATTGATTTTATAATGACATTTATTTAGCATACATTTTTTTTTTCATTAAAATTGGTTCAATCTTCAGCAGTAAGAGAATTTTTTTAAAAGTAAAAGAATCTAATGTGTCAAGATTCAAAAATTTCTAGAAATTCTTCAAATAATCAGAAAAAACTACAACAAAAAAAAAAAAAATATCCAATATTTATGCAATACCAGTTTTTAACAAAATCATTTTTATTATATATCTGTTGAAATTCAAAAAAAAAAAAAAAATCAGATAGGTACTTGACATTTTCAGTAAATTGTAAAATTAACATCGTCTAAACATGGTATAATTATTAAAAAATGTTAACTCTTATGAGCTAAATTTTTCTAGGTAAAAAATCTTGAGAATTAAATACAAAGAATGACTGTAGGAAATTCATACAGCAATAATTGAAAACTGCATCGATATATTATGTATAATTTTTCAATTGCAATTAGAAGTTCAAATTTCAAAAAATGTTTTTAACCGATAAGCAAATAATAATCTTAGCTTTTTGTTGTAACTATTGGTTCTGAAGTATGAAAAAGTATGAAGTTTTGATTTGTATACCACTATCAAAAAATAGCCATTTTGCGCGGGAAGTGCTTCGTTCGTTCTCATATTATTATTTTCTATACACAACAAATTGGTCATAAAATTAAGATTTTAAGCTATTTATACCACAATTACCTATTCACACCATTCTACAGTACCTGTGTTGTTAAAGCTTAATTAATAACAATATATGATACATTAAATAATATTGTAATAATATGCTGGGTAGGCTCTTTTTGGAACCACTCCTAATCAATTTAAGTTCAGCACCAATGAATTTACATAAAATATAATAAACATACTTGTAATCCTTGCGAACCAATAAATTCAGTAACAATTTTTTTATGGCATAAAAGAGCAGCCAAATATTTTAATGCTTCAAAAGTTAAATAACCATTTTGTTTTTCTGAATAATTAATTATTTTCATTACTAAGTTGAGTGCATTCTTCTCGAAGGCGTGGCTTAAGAACTAGAAATAATTTTTTTTTAATTCTATAATTGGTACATAATATATACATAAATATATAGGTATACATTTTAATATAAAATACATACCATTTGATATTTTCCAATTGGTGCTAAATATTTGAGACAGTATATTAATTTTGTTGTCAAAGTAGGTGGATAGATTTGTATCCAGTTGCTTGCATTAGACTCAGGAGAGGACGAATTATTATCACCACTAAAACCATTGTCTTCTTTTTCTAAAATATATGGTCGGATTTAATAATTAAAACAAAATAGTAACTAAAAATTAATTTCAAGTTTAAATGATGTAAATATTTTTAGTATGTCTTGATATATTTAAATAGCTACTACATAATTAATGATTTTTCATAGTATAACATATTTTATCAAATATTATAAATTAAAAAAAGTTTTATAAATAATTGATTTTAAGAATGATAAATTACTTTTTCTATTTGAAGATAGAGCACCTGTATCATAATTAGGCTGATCACTATTTGTATTCTGATATGACTCTGTGCTTTGATTAATTTCATTTTCTTCACAAAACTGAGTATAATATGAATGTAAACGATCCAATATAATCGGGAGAAGTTTGTTATTATTGTCTCTAGATAATTTAAAATTATATTTTAGTAATATATTAATCTATGTGGTTATATAATAAATACTAAAAATGTAATTATACACACTTTAAACTAGCAGCAATGTCTGGAAATTCCATACAAGATGCCAATAATCCTGTTGCATAAGTTTGCAATGGTTCATTAGTATTTTCTGCCCAAGTGAATAGCCTTTGAATAACTTGATCAATTACAATCTAAAAAACATAATTTCTTTTTATGTTTCCAAACACTAATCTTATAAAATTAAAATATACTCACACATTTAAAAACAAAATAATTTTCTTCTAAACCTGGTAGGAGGTTCATTATAAGCCTACACGCAGCAACATTTAAATTGTGGTTATCTTTAGTTTGTCTTGGCCAATGATGTTCTTTTAAATAATCCATTGTTAACTGAAAATATTTGATGAATACAAATGTGAATTATATATTATAATTAATTTAATAAAATCAAAATATGTGTTTATTTTAATATCTACTTTTTTCATTAAAGAATCTTGGCCAAACAGAATCTTATACATCTGGCCCAATACACAACTAGGATCTATTCGAGATGGATGGCGATCATCAAAAGGATCTTTTTTAATATATTTTTTTGATTCTGCTTCAAATAATTCACAAAAACTATAAAAAGTTAAAACCACAGTTATAATGACATTATCAAATTTTATATCAGAAAAATTTAAATCAAAAATCATGTTTTGTAAATCTATTGAATAGTGAAAAAGTTCAGGTGTTTGAGGGTAATTTAAATTTGTAAATAAGAAGCTTATACGTTTAGTACACCATTAATTTGCAAGGCTGGGCATTAAGGAGTATAAAATAAAAATTAAGTTAATATTAATTATGTTAAGTAACTTGTTATTTTTTTTTGAAACTAACTTTTAACTTAATAAGTTGAAATTTGAACATAATTAACGTGCTAACTTCAAGTTATTGTATACAGATTTATTGAAATTAAGTTAAATTTAAAATTATTTATAACCCATTCATTTAGAACTTTTTGGCTTGAGAAATATGACATTTCATAGAAAAGATATGTCTTTATGTGAAAATGTTTAATTATTAAATTATTATAATAAACTCATTTTGGTAAATTAGAAGCTGATGCATTGGCAAATTTCTCTTATCTCAATTTAAAACAATTTAATACAATAAAAAATCACAAAAATTCTATCTTGGACTTAGTCTTATCTAATTCGGCTGATGTGTGTGTTGCTCATGAACAATCTACTTTAGTTCCAATTGATTACTTATATCATCCAGCTCTACTAATTAGTACTCCTATCTATGAAAATAATGAGCCTTTATACTATAATGACACTAAATATGATTACGTAAATTGTGATTATAATATTATAAGGTCTTCACTTGCTAGTGTTAATTGGGATCTCGTGTTTAAGGATTTACATATAAATGAGGCAGTTAACATTTTTTATTACAATGTTTTTAAAACTATTAATAGTAACTGTAATAAAATAACATATTTTGCTAGTAAACATCCGATATGGTTTAGTTCGTTTTTAAAAAACTTAATTTATAACAACTTGACTTATAACAGTAGTGAAATAAGTGGTGGTAATGATATTGTTAATTGTTTTGCTAGTTATTTTTCTAGTGTATATGATCATAATTTAATTACGCCAACATCTACAAATAAATTATCATCCACTTTTTCAAATAATATAGTTGACATTAACTTACATTCTTGCTCACTAAGCATTACCGATGTTCTGAATGAATTTCATACCATTAACAATAAAACGTGTCCTGGTCCTGACATGATATCTAATTTATTCTTTATACAATGCAAATTTGTTTTGGCTGTTCCTTTATTATATTTATATAATTTATCTATTTCTTCAGGTGTTTTTCCCTCCAAATGTAAAATTAGCCACATTACACCGATCAAAAAAGGAAATGATTTATCTAATATACTTAATTATAGGCCTATTTCCTTGATTTCTATTATACCTAAAATATTCGAATCCTTAGTATCTAAACAAATTTATCCGATACTTGCACCAATAGTTAATGAGGATCAACATGGATTTATAAAGGGAAAATCTACAACGACCAATTTATTAATTTTTCAAGCATTTATTTTGGATGCTTTTGCAACAGGATGTCAAGTAGACGTAATTTACACGGATTTTTCAAAAGCTTTCGATAAAGTAAACCATTCCTATATTTTTGAAAAACTTTCTGCTATTGGCATTCGTGATCCAATGTTATCGTGGCTTATCTCATATGTAACAAATAGAAAACAGATTGTCAAAGTCAAAAACTTTACTTCATGTCCTTTTAGTATTCCGTCTGGCGTTCCACAAGGTTCGCATTTAGCTCCTCTACTTTTTATATTATGTATTAATGATTTACATTTCGATAACTCTAATAAATTACTATTTGTTGATGATGTAAAATTTTTTCGAATAATAAAGTCATCCTCAGATTCTGTTTTGTTACAAAACGACTTAAACCGTTTATCGATCTGGTGTAAAAGAAACAAATTAATGCTTAATGTCGATAAATGTAAAGTAATGTCTTTTTCTAGGTCTCGTTATTCAATTATTCATAATTATTATTTAGATAATATTTTACTTAATCGGGTGGTTGAAAATTTAGATTTAGGTATTACGTTTAGTTCTAATCTAACTTTCAATAAACATTATCTTAATATTTCTAAAAAATCATCATCTATTCTAGGATTCATTAGTAGGACATGTAAAGATTTTACAAGCTTCTTCACCCTTAAGATATTATATTTTTCATTGGTACGTTCTATCTTAGAATATAATTCAATTATCTGGTCTCCTTCTGCTAATACTCATATCCAAAGCCTTGAAGGTATACAAAATCGTTTCCTACGGTTTGTATCGTACAAATGTAATATTCCACGTCAGCGTCATACTCCATATAAGCCGTTATTAGATAATTTAAATATGAATAGTCTTGAAATCAGGAGAAATATTATTGATTTAAAGTTCCTATATAAATTATTAAATGGTTTCATTTATTCTAGTGAAATATTAAATTATTTAAATTTCTATGTCCCAAAATGTCAAACTAGATCCACTAACACTTTTTATTTGAAATTACAAAAAACAAATTATTTAAATTATGCTCCTATTAATAGGATTATGAGGTTAGCTAATGATACGCAGGTCGATTTTTTTAGTTTTAACTCTATTGAGTCTTTTTATTATTTTATTATTAATTATTACCTGTGAATTATGCATTAATATTATATATCTTATAGATGTTAGGTAATTCTTTTATTATACTTAATTATTTTATATATATATATCTAAAATTTTACTCTGTTTTAATATTATATTATCTGTATTTTCTCTTTTCTTTTATATGTAATTAATTTGTTCAATAATGATTATTATTATGTTATTATGTCGATTTATAACTGTTATAGGGCTATGCCCGTTTAATTATACAAATAAATAAATAATTACCCATTGAGTTTGATTTATACACAATATACATGTAGATATTTTGTATACAACAGGTTTGGTTAGGTTAGGTCAATATTATAAGCATTATAAATATAATAGAAATTATTGATTAGTAAATAGTTAATTATTAATAAAAATTAGTCCTTAGAAACACTCTGTGTAGTCACTCTTTTTCTCCATGAGTAGGTACTAAATTTTAATGGATTAAGTAAAAGGTAAAAATAATGTATGAAATATTATTACAAACTATGTCTAAATGTATAGTAAATTTTTGATCATTATAAATTTAAAAGAATATTTTACATGTGATGATGTGCGATATTCATTTGTATCTATCTAATCAGGTAACTAATGTATAAAACAACTTTGTAAGTTTCTATATTAATTTTATTTTGTTGTAATCCATGATAACCATGAAAATATCTAATGATTAGGACGTATGTTATATGTAATTAAAATAAGCACCTATTGGCTTTTGCGATCACAGAATTAGATATACAATATACCTTATTTAGATTATAATATGTAGTAAGCATAAGATCTATTAAATGTATAATGTATATATTTGTTTTGCTGTTGAAAAAAAAATAATAACTCAAATGATAGAAATTAATTGTAATTTAGAGTAGCATTTACTTGGGCATTATTAACATATTAAAGAAAATTGACCTTTAATTATTCATAAAAAAACAAAATCTGTCAATGGGTATTATTAACTATCTTATTTATTCAAATATACTATGTTATGTGTTTATGTATAGCATATTATACTTGTATTATGTCAATTGTGTGAATGGATAATAGATTTCCCAAATATTGATGTGTAGCAGCTAATTGTAGGAGTTGTATCATTTGTATATTTATAATATTTTAAGTCTACTTTAATAGGTAGAAAAATAGTTGGATGAATCGTCAACTGCTCAGCCTAAATCGTCAGTAAATACTGCTAAGTGCTAAGCATACAACCATGGACACACGGACACAGAAATCAGAGCTTGAAACAATTTTTAAATTTATCATTAATTTTGTAGGTAACCTATTTTTCTTACAGAATAATTACATTTTTTTTTTAACTTAATGAAGTTAAAAAAATATATAACCGTTTACTTTTAACTTAGTTTAACATACTTTTTCTAATATTGACTTACTTTTCGAGATAAAAAAAATTGTTAACTTGCCCAGCCTTGTTAATTAATAGGTATTATTCAAAACTTTCAAAATTATAAAAAAGAATCTAAATCTCAAGGTGTTAATTTATAAAAATTGAAAAAAAGATCCATCATTAATATTATGACGATTTCAATTACTTGATCAACATCGGTATGGGATTGTAATTAGGGGCCAGCATTTCCTCCTCCCATCTCCGGAGCAATTTGATCAGCTCGCTGACGGACTGTTCCATAGCTCTATGCAACGGTAACTAAACACCAAGCGACCACTATGACGGGACGACGTTCAACCCTGTCAAAAAACATAATAAATAACGATTAACAACGGCGTCTGTGGAAGGGAATGAAAGAAAACCCGATTTCCGGATCTACTTTTATTACGGAAAAATAAGCAGATGCCTTACTAATCATTAATCGCAACCCGGAAAGCAGCCAACAGTAACATAAAAAACGCATACAGTTCTTCTTCAGTCTGTTCAACAGATACCACAAGCACAATATGTGGCAACTAATAGTTAGAAACGACGACTGACAACAATTACGAGGCAATCGTGTTATCACTATATTACTAGCTCGAATATAATATTATTATAGTTTTTTTTTTTAAATTCCAAATGTTCTTTAAAATATACCAAATCATATTTCATCTTTTAAATTAGGTAACTTCTGCATGGTGGGCAGTCCGTTTAATACAGTTGTACGTGTTATTTAAATATTTTATTGTAATTATTCCACAGATATATAAAACAACTAGATAGCCGACTTCCTATACAACACTGCAGGAGGGAATGAATTACGCCGCCATATGCAAAGCTGGTAATGTTTACATACATTTTAATGATAACGTTTATTGATAACGTGTTAACGTAATTTGAATTTTGATATATTATAGGTAATAATGAATTTAGTTTTGGTATAAATATAGTAAATTTGAAATTATAATTATTATTTTTTAACCACCAACAATATGATGATAACTGATTTCTGTAAATTACAACTGATCCCGTGCCCTAGTCGAAAATATAACTTTAATCTGCCTTGGTCTAAAAAAAAATACAAAGGTTTGTATAAAAAAGTGAGTTGCTCTTTAAAAATTCATAGACAAATAAATAATTAAAGTGCATTATTGATATAAAAAAAAATATTTGTTTAGTTAGTGTATGACGCTTGCTATATGGATTTAAGATATTAGAAGAAAGCATTTTTCCATAAGATTTCAGACGGATACTTAAAAATCTGTTAGCAATTAAAGTAAATAAGAACAATTTTGTGTGGTCTATCTAATAGGTATGGAAATATTTTCACAATTTAAGTCCTGAAAATGCTGTGATCTAAAGAAAATTTATTAATGATTTGACGTAGTATTATAATATTTAAGTTGGGAAAATTTAATCTTTTTAAATCGTGAGTATAATATAAAAATAATTTTTCAGTTTCTACAATAATTTTAAATGCATCTTCAGACCCTGATATTAAACCCCCATTGTTTTTGAAATTGAGAAACAGAAGAATGACTATAATTATGGTCAGATATTTTTTGAAATAAACATGTGATACTCAACAGTTGCTTCAACATCAGCGAAACCAGTTACATTAATTTTATTTAAATATTCTAAAGCATCAGCTGTTGAAAAACTGAACGTTTGAGCAGCGTATTTTACGTTCATCTTATTATTATACCAATGAACATGAGCTGCACTAATTTTATTACTAAATTTAAAAGTTATGTCATTTTGTACACTATGTAAATATAAAATATGTGCCCATTGGCCATTTCACATTTCCTTTATTTGATTCGATGAATTTACAATTTCCTAATGTATTCCTGGCTAATTTTAAATTATGACAGGCATCTGGTATACAGGGTGATTTTTTTATCGTTGAACACTCATTATTTCGAAAAGTAATGACTTTTTTCATATTTTTTTTTTTTAATAATTTTAGTCTTATGTTTTTCTACATTTGCATACATTTTTAATATTTTTCACCCTTATATTTATTAGGTAAACCACTATCAACTTTTGATTTTCAAATGACAACCCATACTAAAAATTGTATAAGCTAATTAAGCTATTTTTTTTATAAATTATCACATTTAAATTTTCATTTTTCGTTAATCCGTTGACGAGATATAGCTCCTCAAAGTTGGGTGGTTTTGGGAGGCGGTTATTGTGTATAAATGTATTGTACCTTGTCGGTAGATACCCCGTTATTAGGATTTTTATGTCCCAAGGCAAAAGATATTACACTTTTCAAATCAATTCAAGCAGTAGGTACAGTAAGCTTAAGTTGTGCGGTTGTGCTCCTAAATGTATTTTATAATACCCATTTGACTAGGTGTCATGCAGTTCGCCCCACTAAATGTGATCGCCACTGGTCATAATATCTACTTATCTAATATAAAGACCAGAAGTTAAAAGTAATAAATTCGATATCGTTCGAACCCAAGATATACCTAATAGTGATAAATGGTAATCATTGTACCTACAAACTACATTAACTTATTGTCATCGGACCATTAGTGTCACTCGTGGTGGCATAGCTACTCACGTATCCCCGCGTAATACCCTCGACCCCCTCCATACCTATGGAGTACGCCGTAACGGACTACGGACACAGGACGTCTGAAGACAGAACAGTACTGGTTATACGATGATAGTTATGGTTTATTAGACCTGGTTTATTAGATTTGCGATTAGGTAGAATCGTGGGTAAAACTGTGCTAAAACTAATTTTGATCAGCTGTTATTTGTTTTGTTTGCTGTGAACGATTAGAGTCTATTATATTGATATCATGTTTTCATAGTTACATGATATGGAAGTAAACCTTATACCTGGTTAACGTTAATCGCATACCAACAATACGTTGAGTGAATAAACGGTTTTAATTTAGGTTATAATTTTATAAGACAAGTAATAAGAACAATATTTGAATCGTGAGTCGGTAATAACTAATAAAGTATTTTATTTTTTAATACTTAATAATTCTAAGTGTTTAAATTTTTTGATTATTTACTGGGTGAGAAAACCAGCATTTTAATTCTTCGTTACCACCATCCACCACACATCCTAACCTAACCTCCTAATGCGTACTGAAAATGAGTGTTTCACAAAAACGAGACAACGAGTAAAAGCAAAGGAATATGACATTTTGAAATGTTTGTGGCTAATGGCTATGTGCTGTTTGTGGTTATTATGAATTATGATATGATATGATTATGATAAGGTGTATAATGTAAACATTGCCAGCTTCGCATATGGCGGATTTGCTTCAATATTAAGATCGAGTCGGCTATCTAGTTGTTTTATATATCTGTGAATTATTCTAACTATCAGGTTAGAAACGACGACTGATAACAACTCTCGGCAGCTCGGAGGATCGTGTTATCACTACGTGTTATGAGAACACGACTTCTCCATAATAATTACAATAAAATATTTAAATAACACGTACAACTGTATTAAGCGGACTGCCCACCATGCAGAAGTTAATTTAAAAGATGAAATATGATTTGGTGTTATTTAAATATTTTATTGTAATTATTATGGAGAAGTCGTGTTCTCATAACACGTAGTGATAACACGATCCTCCGAGCTGCCGAGAGTTGTTGTCAGTCGTCGTTTCTAAAAAATGTATAGTATGTTTAATTTTTAAAGTTAAAAATTTAATACATAGATTAGTTACGTTTTTAGCTATTTCTTTGTAATTTAATAATATTAATATTATAGGCTGACAAACTGCGTTTTGGCTCAGAATCGTTTTTCGTAAGTATTGAATTTAAATTTAATATATCCACTACAGTAACCCATCACATAACACATACAACAGTATAGCAGAGCTGTTCCCACTTGCCTACCTTTCTTATTATTAAATGTGTAAGTATATAATTAACCAGGTTGGGATTTTATAGTACTTAAAATTACATAAATATGCGATATAATATTATCTTAAATATCGCGCGCTAAAAATATACAATAAAACAACAAAATATGCAAAAAAAGGAAATGTATTGATTAATAGTTTTTTAATCACTTACATATTACTATAGGTAATTACTTAGGTTTTAAAATTAGCAGATAACAAATATTTGAACCAAAATTATCGTAATATTATATTATACCTAAATATTATCGCTGTAATTGTACGGCATTACATCAGCGTAATCGGTCTATTTACTTAAACCACGATAAATTATAGTCTACCATGACTTAATCTATACCTATATTTAAAATTTACTCGATAATTCGATTGACAAATTCGTTTAATAATGCGATACGTTTATTATACGTTTACTAAAATATAATTTAATAACATATGACCGATTTTGATTCAAAAATAGGTACCTAAAATGCAAAAAAGTCACAAAAAATCCAAAAAAAGCTAAATAAATTTTTTTATTTGAGTTCTCTGTATCATGAAACACATTTTTAGTTTACTCTGCTATTTTTTAAGCATCTCATAAGAAATATGCAAATTCTATAATATCCCAACCATGATTATTATATTTTAAATGACGATTATATTATAATAATTATTATGTATCAAACTATTTTATTTTAAATTTACTAATAAATACTACTATTTAATCTAGGTATGTATAACAAAATATAATAAACTATAGTGAAAATAATTTTATTAGTTATAATACTTGATTAATAGCAGAAAAGTGGTCAATATAGGAAATTGTATATACGAAACCGAAAAATTGTTTACTGCGAAGATTCATTGGTTTATAATATGCAATGATAAAAGTTACGTACCTTTTTGAAATTCAAATACCAAAACAGCGGATTTGTGAATTACAATATTTAGATGCACGTGAGTGGAATCTAAACAACTCTTGGATTATGACTATCAGCCACGTGCGTAGAAAGACCGCGAAGTAGTGTGACTGACGATTGTGTCACTGTATAGGCTGTTCGATGGCTATCGGCTGTCGTCTCCCCACTCCACTGAGCACTGCAGAACAATGGTTCTCAATATTTTTAGGAACGCGACACAAATTTATCCCCGAAAATCAATCGCGTCCCACATAGTTTATTTACAAGATTAAAAAGAAGTTATAAAAACAAAACTTGATAACTATTATTGTAACTTATTACTTTTTAATAAACAATATTGATTTTAATTTATAAATCATATTAAGTTATAATTATAGTAATCAAATTTTATTTTAAGACATAATGTTACTGGTATTCCGTGAACACTCGTCTTCGTTTGAGTTTATTTTTTGAATAAGACCAATTTTCACAAGGTTTTTTTATAATTCCTCCTGTATTCACCAACTAGATTCATTTGCCTACCGAAAAAGATACTAAGTTGAAAATCGAAATATTGAGTCGACTACTTATCGTGTATACAGACACCTAAAATTTATTTGAAAACACATCGTTATATAATCATTTAATTCATCGCTTAAAAGGATAAATTGAAATATTTCAAAACTGTTATTTCCTATCAAAATGTCAAGCTTCAATTAACGCTTCTATAACTAACTATTATAATTATTACCGAATTAAATATTAAAAATAACATCATTTTTATCTAAATGATTGTAAGTTTAAGACACTGATAAAACTAATTAATATGAAAACGTTCCATCTAATATTAATTTCTCAAAAATAGAACGAAAAGGTTCTATAAAAAGGAACCAACAGAAATATTTTTGTTTTTATTTTTTTGTCCTATGTTAATAAAGTCAAAATATTTTAGAGGACTTACCTACCTACTTCAGTATAAAGTAATGTGGATATATGTATTTATGTGCATAAATTGAAATAAATTATTTGTCGTGTATAAAAATATTTTTGAGCGTGTCCAGTATCTACGATGATTTGTGCATGTGCGTATGTGTGGTAAAGAATGTTCACCTTCAGCCGGTCGTTAAGGAATTCATACTCACACCAATACTCAATCGTTCTTTGTTACTCAGAGAACGCGGGAAGTGGTGACGATATTATAAATTACCTAAATGCTGTCCCTTAATAATACCCATGGACCAAGAGCCAAATAAGGTTGGTACAGTCATATACGTGAATCACCAGACAGCAATGTTGATGCCTTGGCGACAACTGCTGTTGGCCATACACTAGACGTTACGGTATTCGATATAGCGTTTATTCATGGTTTTCTACCCCCCAAAACAGACCATGAACGCAGGTTAGGATTTAGATTGTAACAGATTAAAAGGTGTACAGGTACCTACCTACCACACGATGAAAAAATATACATTATTTATAAACGTTTAACAAAGACATTTTATTGCACCGTTACTGTAAGGGGGTGTCAACGATCGAGTAGTTGATAGTGCATGTAGTGGTGGCTGGTGGCTCCGCGTATGTGAGAGTCGGTGACCGTCACGGGGGGTTGCGACTTGCGGAGGCCTACAATTCTAATAAATGTATAGATATAATAACTATAGCTGTCAACATAAACAACTGTCACGGCGTCATCGTCGCTATCTTAAATCATTTATATAATAAAATAACTATAAAATAACTTATAATGTAGTAGGTACCTACATTTCTAATTGAAATATATAGAAATAATGATCATCGGTTTTAAATGTGTAGGTTTAACTAGAATATGTTTACTCTCAGTACAACCATTGTCATTTGTATAATGTAAACACGCGTATAAATAATTACATTCTTTTATCAGAGTTATTATGTAGATTCGTGAAGTAATTTTCGAAGACGTAAAATACTCAAAATTACTTCAAAAGGTTAATACTTTGAAATTAAGTCTGACCGACAATTTCTAATTGCATCATTGTTCTAAACTCAATGAAGTACAGAAGTTTCCGAAACAAATTTCCAAAAATCGCTCGAGGCTAAACTGCAATGTTACGCCGTAAAATATCTGTGCTGTAATTATGAGTGTTTATTACGAAATAATTGTATTACCTATCTTAGTTACGTATGCATACATCTAGCACGGGGGAGCCTTATTTTTGTGTATTATTTCTATAAAATATACCCCTTAATATACTATGGTACCTAATACCCATAAATAATAATATTTATAGTTAAATAAGTACCTACTTAAAATATATGGTTTGCCAGTTTCAAAATATTTCACGAGTGGTGTTGATAAGACACAAAAACCTCGCCCTCCTTGGAATTACGCTACTGACTCTATTCAGAATAATACTTTAAAATTATTAGTTTGAAGAGATATTTTTATTTGACTTTTATACGCGTGGCATTTACCAAACGCAATACAAACACGATAGCCAATATTATGAAAACCAGATGGTGATAAAATTAATGACAAAATAATCACTGATTAAACAATACGGTATCGTCGGTTTTCGGTATATAAGAACTTAGATGTCTTCAAAAGAAATAAAGATAACTAACAACGCCATACAAACTAAACAATTTAATCATAAAGAAGTATGAAATCAATATTGAATGAATAATATCTAGACCATTTTGAAATCATTCTAAACAGAAATTATTAAGTCATTAAATTAATTTACTATTGAATTGTTGAGCTATAATAATTGTATACAGAAAGCTAAATAAATAAAAACATTAATTGAGATAGAACTAATTTAATATCTACTCTAATATTAATTAATAATTATTTTAATCATTTAATTAGTTAAAAATAGTATGTTATTATGTATTTTCATCGAAACATGAATGAGTCCAGACAAAGAAACTGCTAAAGATTAATTTTATATTTATGATTCATTCCAAGTTTTTAAAAATACGTTTTACAATTAAGACAGTAAGTTACTAGATATTTAGGCACTTAATAATTGTAAAGGCTAGAACTTACCACGACTTCTTAAGCCAGCCTGCCCCCCTACTTAATGATTTACGGCTACGCTGTGTTGAGAACAGTTGAAACCCTCAAAACGAATAGGTACCTATAGGTACTAATCATCGGGTCCCAATATTTTTGATAACGTCCACGGTCCATAGACCTAAAAAAACATTTGACATAAACCCAAAATAAAAAGCTAGACAACTCACTTTACTGCAGAGATGCCAAATTTTTCAAACGTAACGTGCCAAAAATGACATGTTTTTTTTCCTGTGTGCATTAAATCACGAAATATGTAAATAAGTAAAAATTATAGTCTTATTATTTATTATAAAAAATAAAATAGAAAATTGGTAGAAAATGATTATAATTTTTGGATGCCTTGAACATTTTTCTTGTGCCACGTATTCATCCCACTGGTCTACTGTAGGTATAAAAAGTTTCGTGTGTAGGTGCCATAGAATTGAAAATTACATTCAATATAACGATTTTAGTTGTAACGAACGATAAATGTAATATATTATAATATATTAATGCTCGAATTTGTTGTGGTGGGAGGAGGGACTTTATTAGGATACCATAACTCATTGCTATCTAAATAGGAATTAATATAGAAAATAGAAAAAAATTAATTTTTTAAGTAAATGATTATATGAAATGAAATTTGGAAAAATGCAGTGTTTGGCTCAAAAATGAAAGTCGTTCACTTTCACGTTCATATTTTTTAAATGAACACGTTCACGTTCTATGAAAATATGAATGCATTCATTTAATTGTTTTTATTTAATTTTTATGTATTGTTTAAAAACTAATACACAATCATGGAAATCATAATATTGTTGTTGTTTTATGTCCAGCCATGCACTGGAATTTCACGTATTTTATTTTTATAATTCATAATAATTCAAATTTATTAAATAGTAAATCAATTTGAAAGTCTTAAAAATCACTCAAATTCTTTAAATATATAAACGTCCTTCACGTTCACGATAAATTTGAAGAAACGAGTGAAAGCATTTGAAGAGCCGTCGTTCTTTCCAAACACTGGACAAATTTCAAAAAGCTGGGTGAACGTAAGTCCACACTCACTTCCACGTTTAATTAATACCTACTTATATTAAAAATTATTTGAATTATATATGTACTTAAATATTAGCTGTTATTATTTTAGATTAATTAAACTCATAAATTGACCATTCACAAAAATAGAATACCTACAATAGTTTTAGATTCTGAGCGGAGCGATGAATGTATTGATTTAACAATAATGTGTTTTTTTTTAAATTTTAAAATTTTAAAATTTTTTTATTTGTGCCTGTTATCATCTTGGACAGTAAAAATGCTTAGATTCTCTTCAAAAATATATTTTAAGATAGGAAAGTGCATCTAGTTGGTGCTTTGTGAAATTACATATTAAATAACCAAGACTAACGATTTTTGATATTTTGATGTACCTAATTTTATAATATTAATTCAACTTACCTATTAGCTATTAATAATTAGTAAAATATTAATATAATATAAAATATCTACCCTGACAAATCGTCTCAGCTCAGAATTATTTTTCGTATAAAATGATATTATA
>JANEHU010001598.1:0-23825 GCA_027563435.1 Nasonovia ribisnigri
CTGCTGTTTGTAATTTATTAGTAATTAGCACAATAGGCACAATAGGCACTTTTTGGCAATGTCCGTCGATGCAATAACGAAAAACCGAATGATTGTCACCGGCAGTCGTATTTTATAATACACACGAGACTCATGTGAATTCGTATTCAATAAAAGTATTTAGTTAAGTGAATTAAGACAATATCACCTTTTGAAGATTTGAAAAAGCTTTGATTAATAACTTTGCGAATGATTCTTGTACCAAATTACCTAGATCCATTTGGTGCTTTTATGTCTATTAAATGTCTCAATAATAAATCACATGTGGGTACTACAGTATTTTTAAAAATAACCGGAAAAAAAACTAAAATTCGTCAAAACTGAAAAAACGAGAAAATGCATACAAATTATTTTGTAGTTAGAAAATTTTATTTAATTAATTTATATAATAAATTTAAAACTCAAAAACAATTTTAATTTTTTAATCTAAGATTTTAAAATTTAATAAAAGGTTCCCAATAAATTGTTATTATTTCAATAAAAAAAAAGTCGAATGTAATTCCACATAATATATTTTTTATGAACGTCTGAAGTTATTTTATTTTAGACGAAAATGTTTAGGTTTCCACGCGTTAGGTATATAATATTATATAAACTATATTTACTGTAACACTACAGCAGTATTATGTTACAGTATACGTTGATGGAAAAGTTGTATGTAGCCAATATACAAGGCTGGGCATTAACGGCTTCAAAATTTGAAGTTAAGTTACTTTTAACTAAGTTAAATAACGAGTAGCTTTTTTTTTATAAGTAACTTCTAACTTAACTTATGAGTCGATTAATATTATTCCCAGACCACAGATTAAAAATATATTCAATTTTGTTAGTATTACTTTTATATAAGAACAAATAGTAATCAGAAATATTAAATATTTTAATTGATAAAATATAGGTAATATTTTATTTATCATAATAGTGCATAATATAATTGCATAATCAGAGAATATACTATTATATAACTATATCATTTACAGAAATGTTATAGGGGTAATTGCACCATTTATAAAAATTTGAAGAATAACTATTTACTCACTTCCTACCTTACACATACACGTTTGTACAGTCATTATGTGGATTACACACTAGGCGATTCGAACGTCGCGATTAATCGTTCAAAATTAAACATAATATCATATCATACCTACTTTGATAATATGGGTACGGTCATGATTTGCAGTTATAATTAAACATTATTTTTCCAATGTAATTCCAATGCATTTCCAGCATGGACGATTTAAACACCACGATTACATAGTTACCTATATTATTATTATATTATATACATAGTTTATGCAATTAAGTATATTGAACGTAATCATAAAAAGTCATTGGAGACAAAATATTTAACATTTTTAACATATTATTATTATCAACGATTAACCCTATAATATACAGGTACCTACTTACCTGCTTATAATATTTTATAATACTATGTTTATTGTTTATGATATTTACAGTTTCCACATTTTTAGCTTTTAGATTCCGAAGCGAAATGGATGAATGTATTGGTTTTACAATGATGTGTTTTTTGTTTTTTTAATTTTTTTTTTTTTTTTTGTGTCTGTCATCACGTTTTGGGACAGTAAAAGTGCTTAGATTTTCTTCAATAGTACCTTTTCTGATAGGAAAGTGAATCTAGTTGGTACTTTGGGGGTCAAAAGTAAACATTTTCCAGTAGTTTTCAAAAGTACCGTGAAAAACAAATGAAAAATTATGGGAAAAACGGAATTTTTACGGAAAACCAATTTTCGACAAAATCGATTTTGGTTTTTGGTATAACTCTAAAAGAAATGACCGTAGAGACATGAAATTTTTACCGAATGTTTATATAAGCATTTTCTACACATCATATCATTTTCAAAATATTCTGACTTATTTTGAGCTGTTAACGGTCATTTTCAGTTTCCAATTTTTTTAGTTTTTTTTTCTATAAATGTCAATAAAATTTTATTTGTTGGGTAAAAATCTTGAAAATTTAATAGTAGGCTTCTAATATATAGTTTCAAAGGTAGATGAAAAATATTGAAAATCCGTAGTCACAATTATTATTTATATGTAATCAAAGTTCAAATTTTGACAAAATACGTAAAAATGACGAACATTTGCAATTTATTTTGAGTTAGAAATTCATAAAATTTTTCTTTTTAAATCTAAGATTTGAAAATGTAATACAAGATTCCTCATAAGTTTGCCTAATTTTATCAATAAAAAAAGTTTAAAAGCAAGTCATAATAAATTTTTATGAGCATTTTAAGTTCAAATTTGTACAAGATTAGATATTCACTCGATTTCTCATGTAGCGTTTTTCTTATTTGGTTGTAATTCAAAAACGAATAATTGTAGATGCATGAAAATTTCACTAAATGTTTATATTCTCATTTTCTATACACCATTCAATTTTGAAAATATTTTGATTTGTTTTGAGCTGTTTACAGACATTTTAGTTTTCAATTTTTTTAGTTTTTTTTTTTATAATTGTCAATAAAATTTTATTTGGTGGGCCAAAAGTCTGAAAATTTAATACAAGCTTTTTTATATATTGTTACAATATCATTTGAAAAATTTTAAAAATACATAGGCACGATTTTTTTTTATAAGCATTTAAAGTTCGAATTTTGACAAAATTTGTCAAAATCTCGAAAATTATAAATCATTGTAATTAAAAAATTATAAAATGTTCAGTTTTTATAACTAAGTGTTGAAAATTTAAAACAAAATTCTCATAAATAAATCATACTGTAACCAAAAAATCTAAAAAATATATCAACACATTTATTTTTACAGACATTTTAATTTCAAATTTAGACAAAATTTCATATTTAAACCAAGAATAATGATTTTAGTTATTTTGATATAATTTAAAATATTATTTGTTGGTATATGAAACTTTTAGAATATATTGTTATATTTTATATACACGCAATGGCATTTTAAAATATAATTTTTTTGAGAAAAATGATAAATACTAATGCCTATAATACTAAAATTAATTACTTTATTCACAATAATATCATCAAATACATTTAGACTTAGTAAGATATTATAGACTGACTGACCGTCTTCGCTCAGAATCGTTTTTCTTATTCAATGATATTATATCATTGGATAAAAATCTAACACAATCCATTACAGTGACTCACTTGTAACCTACTGTACAGCAGAGCGACATACACTTACCCGCCCTTTTTTTGCTTTAAACTTCTGTTAAAATTTATTCGTTTGGTTAAAAAGCTTGAAAATGTATTAAAGGTTCCTATTATATTGTTACATTTGCAGTTGAAAAATATTAAAAATACATAGTTACAATTTTTTTTTATAATCATTTAAAGTTCAAATTTTTACAAAATACGTAAAAATCAAGAAAATGTGAAAATTATTTGTAGTTAGAAGTTTTTCTTTTTAAATCTAAGATTTTAATATTTAATTCAAGATTCTTCATAAGTCTGTCTACCATTATAAAAAAAAAAAAAAAAACAAATGTCTACTGGAGGCTCAAATTAAAACTTTATGAGCGTCTGAAGTTCTAATTTTTACAACATTGGATATTCATTCGATTTCTCTTGTAGCATTTTCTTATTGTGTTGTATTCAAAAACCAATTACTGGAGATATTTAAAATTCACACCATGTCTATTTTATCAATTTCTATATTTGATAACATTTTCAAAATATCTTGACTCGTTTACCTTGTTTACAGAAATTTCCAGTTTCCAATTTGTATCGTTTTTTATTCTATAAATTTTCTTTGATTTGTCAAAATTCGAGAAAATGTAATACACAGCTCTTGATATATTAATACAATAGCAGTTGAGAAATAAACTTAATTGTTATTTTATGTTAAAAACATTTAAAGTTTGATTTTTGACAACAGTTATCAAATTTAAAAGTTAATATTGATTCAATATAGTAGAAATGTATACAATGTTCAACTTAGGTATATAAGGATTGAAAATTTAAAACAAGGTTCCACGAGAGTAGATTAATCTGTTGCCAAAAAATATAAAAAAAACAGTTTTTTTCTATAGTTATTTTATGTTTTAATTTGGACTTAATTACATATTAAATAACCAAGAATAACGATTACTATATAATATTGATATTATATCATTGAATTAAAATTTAACACCACCCATTTACAGTGACCCATTTTTAACCTACTGCACAGCATAGTGGCACCCATTTACCCGATTTTTAAGTATTGGATAGGCATAAAAACAAAAATTTAATTTTTTTTTCTACACAAATCAATTAAATTGTAAACAAAAAAATCTCAAAAATATAAACACAGTTTATTTTATAGTTATATTATAATCAAATTTGGATGAAATATTACATATTAAATAACCGATAATAATGATTTAATTATTTTGTTATTTTGTTTTTCAAAGTTTTTCTTCAATACAAATTTTTTTTGACATTGTCCGTGTAGTTTAATAATGTAGTACCCTCCGTTATAGGTATAATTTAGTTCTCTGGGTCAGTTGTTGATTCAAGTATTAATTGTTGCATCAACGATCGCAACATTGTTCTAAATCTAAAATATATAAAACAAACAAAACAAAAACAATATCAAGTAATATAGTTAAAATATTAATAATCAGGTATTCAATACATTTG
Source organism: Nasonovia ribisnigri (assembly GCA_027563435.1). Classification (NCBI taxonomy): domain Eukaryota; kingdom Metazoa; phylum Arthropoda; class Insecta; order Hemiptera; family Aphididae; genus Nasonovia; species Nasonovia ribisnigri. The sequence continues at coordinate 4,659 of JANEHU010001598.1, forward strand.
AACATACTATAATTCCCTTTGAAACTACTATTACACTTAATAGTGTTTTTCCCTCGATAACTCGATATAAAATTAATCGTTTTTTTGTTATCTCAAGTACACAAAAAATATTTTTAATCCGGTAAAAACAAAAAACTATGCGGTACATTCAGTTTCATTGCAATTTCGCGCGTTGGTAGCTGTTGTTCGTTTGTAGTGAAATGGAAAAGAAGCGTACCTAAATTAAATGTCCTTTCAATTTCGGACAAAGTTTGTTTTATACAGTTAGTTGAAAAAGGTGACGGTAAAAATGAGAAATAGGCAATGAATTCAATATTCCACCAAATACATTATCGTCAATTATTAAACAGAAAGAGAAAATAATGAAGTTGAACTGTGGAAAAATAAAAAATATCAGGATGAATACTTATTTGGACATCGGTAAATATTTGTTAAAATGGTTTACTCAGTGTTGAGATAAAAACATGCCATTAAATGAACAATTTTATTTGAAAAACCAAACGTATATGCACAACAACTAGGTAATTAATTTTAAAGCTAGTAGTGGATGGCTTAAAAATTGGAAAAAAAGACATGATGTAGTTTTAATAATGTACACATATGTGGAACATGAACAGATAATACTATTTTATCAGAAACCGTTGAAAATACAAGCAAGAGTGAAGACGAACCACAAAATGTGGAGAAAGTCACAATACAACATGCTTTAAAAACATTAAGGAATTTTGTTGAGACTACTACAGGTATGGAAGATAAAGCTTTTTCTATATTATATAATTTGGAAGACATTATGGCAGAAAGAAGTAATTTTAGGCTAACTTTAATGACAGATTTAGAAAAAAAAAAATTTATTCAGTCATTTTAAGTATTCAAATTATGTATGTTAAGCATTCGTATTGTTTATTATTCAATATTCATATACATACATATATAAACATGTATATTATTTTTTTTTTAGTTTTTCAATAAAACTCGATATCTCAATCTTTTTCCTGTTCCCCTTGAGATTTGACATAACGAGAATCTACTGTACATTGATAGGTTAGCACTACAGTTTAATTGATTTCCATTTTTAAAATATTTTAATATACGTTGGTATATGACCGGTCTGTCCTTAGACATTTTGTTTCAATAATGCTATTGTATCAATTAACTATGTTCCTAATAAGAGGCTTCTACTGTTGTAGAAGTAGTAGTAGTAGGTGGGGCACTCCAGTACAAAAATGATTTTAATCAGAAAATCATCACAAACTGCAACCTTTATCATAATTATCAGAAATGGAACACAAAATCTAAATAACATATTCGATAGCAACATTCCCCAAAATATTTTTCATATATCTAAATAACATATTGAATTGCAATATTCCCCGAAATATTTTTCACAGAACTAAATGCAAAATGTTTCAAAAGAAATTGAAAATGTTAGTTAAAAAAATTAAAAATTATAAATAAACAATGAAACAAATCAATTCTATAAGCACATTAGAAAAAATGAAAGTCTCTGAGCTTATGTCAATAGAAAAAGAGGCTAAACTTAAGGGATATAGTACCCTTAAAAAAAATTATCTTATATCAAGATTTAGGAAAGGTCATACAATTCGTGATTTAAAAATTCCTGAGCTTAAATCATTAGCATAACCTTATGATATAAGATCAATTTACAAACTTAATAAAGAAAATTTAATAACAAATATCATAAATAAAAGAAAGCAATTACCTTTTCGTAAATTTAAAGGAGATATTTTCAATGAATACAATTATTTCAACAGTTTCATGAAGCTGACTATAATATTTGTTTTAAAGAAGCATTAATAATAGATCTAAAACTAAGTAATGCAAAATACAAAATTGATTATACATATAAAGCTCTAGAATCCACGTTAAAACTTGTCCAAAACAATTCAAATTATGAAAAAGGTGATCAAATAAATATTATAGTGATGAATCCAACTTTAAAAAGTACTTTATCTACTGGAATTAAATCTAGCAAATTTTAACAAACTTAAAATCAATAATTGGTAAAATATTAACTTCAGATGAAACAATTGATATTACAGAAAGTACTTTTCAAGTTCAATTAGGAAATATACCAAGATGTTCGAATCGAACTAAAATAATAAATTTATCAGAAAATATAAAAACAAAGAGTAGTATTATTCAGATTGATAACGATGATAATTTATGTTGCCTGAGAGCTATTGTTGTAGTATTATCTACTCAAACAATAACATATTAGGACATGAATTAGATTCCAATAAAATTAAGCAATTGAAGATAGGTAGAAAAATTCAAAAAGATTTAGCTTTAGAATAATTATGTAATATGTTTACGTATTAAGAATGTGAAACTTGCACTAGATATACAAATAAATGTTATTTGTGCTGAAAATTTAAATACTTTAATTTATAAGGGCGATGATAAAGAAACTAAAATTTATTTGTATAAAAATGGTAATCATCATGATGTTATTAAATCAGCAAAAGGTTTTTACGGTTCGTCTTATTATTATAAAAAGTGTGATGAACCATATCAAAACAAAGATAAAAATAAATGTATTAAAGAAAAAAATAAAAATAAAAATGTATTTAAATTGTGTACATATTTTGGTGAGAGATTTGAACATTTAAGTAGTACGAAAAATAGAGTATATTGTGAAAAATGTATTAGATATTGTTAGAATAATATTGTATTAGAATATCTGAATAATAGAAAGTTCTAGTTTTATTCAAGGTCCGCTAAGTAGTTTTCCCAAAACGTTTGGTCTCAAAGAACTAAAAAAAGGTTACTTTCCGCATTTCTTTAATATAGTAGAAGATCAAAATTATATTGGTACATTACCCAATAAAAAATATTATGGATTCGAAACAATGAAAACAGAGAATAAACTAGAATTTGATAAATGGTATAATGAAAAAAATAATGAAAATTATACATTTAATTTTAAAGAAGAATTAGAGGCTTACTGTAATTCAGATGTAGATATTTTAAGAAGAGGATGTTTAGAATTAAGAAAACAATTTAATAGTTAACATCGATCCTTTTTGCTATACAACTATAGCAAGTATTTGTATGAGTATTTACAAATCAAAATATTTACCATCTGATACTATAGCTGTTTTAGATAAAGAAAAAAAAGAAAATTATTCAAAACAATCGACAACGTGATTACAACATATTAATAATAAAAAATATCTCACATGCATTAAATGGTATTGAAACAATAATAGCAGGAGCTAAAGTAGACTGATTTGATAATAAATCAAAAACAGTTTATCAATATCATGGTTGTTTTTGGTACGGTTGTACTAAATGTCATAAAGATCGAGAAACTATAAATAATATAAATCATGAAATAATGGAGAGGATTTGTATCAAAAAACAATTGATAGAAGTACTGCAATAAAAAGAAGAGGTTATACATTTATTGAACAATGAGAATTTTATTGGTTAAATAGTACAACTTACAAAAAAATGAAAAAAGTTGATATAGCTGACCCTATTAATCCTAGAGATGCTTTCATTGGAGGTAGGACAAACACGACAAAATTAAGAGTAAAAAATACAAAAATGCGTTATATTGATCTATGTAGTTTATATCCAACTATAAATTATTATAATTACTATCCCGAAGGACATCCTGAAAAAATATTTAAACCAAAAGTATATGATAAAAATTGGTTTGGATTAATTAAATGTAAAATTTTACCTCCAAGAAATCTTTATCGCCCTGTACTTCCAGTAAAAATAAAAATGGAAAAAAGTGAAAAGTTATTATTTCCTTTGTGTTATAAATGTGCTGTAGATCAAAATCCAAGATGTGATCATTCTAAATACTAAAGACAATTTACAGGAACATGGACAACAGATGAAGTTAATAAAGCTTTGAAAAAAGGATACATTATAACAACAATTTATTATATATATATATAAACTTGATTATTCAGAATAGAAAAAGACAACTATTTACTCAGTATCCCATGCATGTTTGTATATTCATTAATAACAATTAATTAATAGTTTTTACTTAGTAGATACTTATTGTTATATTTTAATTAATTCGTAGAATTACTGTTGAATTTAAAAATACTTGATATTATGTGTGTAGGTAATTAATTATATTCTAATAATAAATTTGATTCATATTATTAAATTGTGGACCATTAGGTAAACAAATTCATACAAATAATTTAATTAATTCGTTAGATTTTAACATTGATTCAACTATAAAAGTATTTAGGTACTGTTTTATTTATTTTTTTTCTTTAAAAATGTATAAACTATAAATATGTATGAAGATTAGAATATTGAAAATACAAGTTCTTGGTTGGGTGTCAACTAAACAAACTCAACTCAACCTACCTAAATTTCTTTAATGCCAATTATATCATATAATATACATAGTATTATAGGCTGATAGACAGTCATTGCTCAGAATAGTTTTTATCGGTGAATTCAAATTTAACACATACATTACAGTGACCCACTTGGACATTGATATATCGCAGGGCTTGACTGACTTGCCCACCATTTTTATGTTGATATATTCAATTTATGAACAATTTTTAAGGTTATTTAGGACAAAGTTTGAGAAATTGATTAAGTATGAAAATAGCTCCAATTGTTTAGGGGGACTTAAGTCCCTTTTAATACAGACTAAAAAAAAGTACCCCTTTTCCACACACACACAATTAAACTATGACACAATTTTTAGAAAATTAATTTGAAATATTATTTGGGTCTATGTCATTGATTAATAATAAGTCATATCTCTGTGAAAGTGTGGAATATTAGTGAGATCGTTAGGTTCATTTCTAAATTGTTGAAAAAAATTATAAATGTAGTACCTTCTTGATTCGGGGCATAAGGTCCCCTTTTTAGAACTTACGATTAGTGCGATAAATAATATTTTGTTTGAATAGTTAAGACTATATACAAATTATATTTCAATATTAACATACTTGTCGATGTGAATAATAGCATTTTCTTGAAGTTCCGGTTTTATTGATCCAGAAGGATTATTTCTCTCATTTAATGATTTTGAAGTATTCTTTATTTTCTGACTTCTAGATAAACATAACAAAAAAAATAAGTTTACAAAGTACACACAATTAGGTTTATATGCTATTATGTTTTATAAAATTGTACTCACTTGAGAGTATGCTTTTCTATTTCTTCTTGGGTTAATTGTGTAAGTTCAACGTGCACGTTAAAATCCATATTAGACTGCTTTTCGGTTAAAATACCTAACGCCACAATACTTGGCTATGAAAATTACAAAGAAACATTAAATCATTAAATAAGATGTTTTAATATGTTTAGGTACCTATTAGATATATCATAGCATTATATTGTATTCAGTATTGTACTATTGAATACTAAAATATTGTTATGAGCAATGATAGGCACATATTGTTCTTACTTGTTAATCGTTACGTTTGTCGAAATGTTGACTATTGGACTATGGTAATTCGTGTAACGGGCGCGACGGTGCAGTACGTGAAAGCAAATGTAAAGTGATACGTTAAGAGTTTGACCACGCGAATGCGAAATAAATCTATCCCACGTTAATAATGATGTCTTCAACAGGTCGTAATACGCGTTTAAAATGCAGCAGCCTTACACCTCTATCCATAGTACAATAATATGATTTGAGGTTAGGTGTTATAGAATTATTATCAAATATTATTTTTTCGAGTCGACGTGGCGTAAATGGCGGATAACAAATAGTGGTAGCGAAAAAGTGTTGGTACGTCACTGTGCATCGTCCAGGCCGGGTCAACGACTAATTTCTATGGAGCTCCTTATAACATAAATAAAATAAAATTTATTACTTTGAGACCATTAGGGTTTTTTTGTTTTTTTCATTTTGTGATTAAAAACTATTGGTAAATACTATAAAAAAAAATAAAAACGCTATGACACAGATACATTTGTTCCCTATGCGTTGTGAAATTTTGGTAATTCTACTATAAATACCAAGGGAGTAGTTGTACATATACCGCGCAAAATATTTTTTTGCTATGTTGTACATCTGTAAGGCGGAAACAACACATACGGGTATCACGTCCTCTCAAGCCCATATCGTTATGTTCTAATGCATAAAAACATAATTTGGCAATAAATGGCCACTCCCACACTATTCATTAATAAAGGTACAGAATTGTTTTCATATAATGTTTTATACATTTAATTCAGTAGGACTTCACCAGTCCGATTTATATGCGACTAGGAGTTGTCGGATTATTAAGGGTTGAATATGTATATTCAGAGGCGTGTTCAACGGAGGCAGAATTTAAAAATATTTTTTATTTAAATTCCTAAATTATAGGTTCTTATTTTCCATTTTATCGTAATAAATAAATTATTCTATCAATGATTTAAAATATTATATATATACGTATAAATACCTAAATATTTTTAATAATGATAAAACATAATATTATATCTATAGTCTATAACATAAAGGGAGAATCTAGATTCGAATAAAAACAATTCGGACTCAATGTTCACGATATTACTACACGTCGGATTTCGACGTAGTTATAGCCTTGTATTATAGAACTGTTTTCTACACATAAAAATCATATTTTTTGTATAGTTTCAGTCGTTTTTATTAATTTGCATATCATCAAAAGTAAATACAAATTATATTTTATATTATGATTGATTAAGTTTTCAATTATATTGTATGAAATGGATTTATATTATTATAATATAGAAATGCTAAAAATGTTCGCCCCCTTTTTGTATTTTATTCTTTTTTTTTAATAATGATTGGTATTTTGTGGGGGCGGGTTATATGACGTATGAGGCTTTAAAATATGTGTGCTTCTTGCAGAATTATGCCTTAAAACGACACTGTGTATATTCAATGTATACTTTATAAATGTAATGGTAAAAATATAAAAAGAAAATGAGGAGAGAAAGTATCAGATTACTAATTAGCGATGTCCTACTGTATACCTACCTAATAATTAATAATATAAACATAATTGAAAATAAAGTACACCTAAAGTTTGTTCTTTTATTATTACAAATATAAACTGTACGTCATTTATTAAATTAATAATGCAAATTTTTCGATCAATAAACTATTAGTTAATACTAAAAACTGTTTAATAATACATTTTTCATAATATTATGTAGGTACATACCTATACTTATAAATATAATATACTTATTATAAATATTGACCATGGACAACGAGAAATATTATTTACATAGTTTCAATAAAATGGTCTTCTCATCTGAGTCATTTTAGATTCTGAGCGGAGCGATGAATGTATTGATTTTACAATGATGTGTGTTTTTTTATTTTTTTTTTTACTTATTTTTTTATTTTTGTGTCTGTCATCACGTTTTGGGACAGTAAAAGTGCTTAGATTTTCTTCAATAGTACCTTTTCTGATAGGAAAGTGAATCTAGTTGGTACTTTGGGGGGTCAAAAGTAAACATTTTCCAGTAGTTTTCAAAAGTACCGTGAAAAACAAATGGAAAATTAAGGAAAAAACGGGAATTTTTACGCAACATTGATTTTCGATAAAATCGATTTTGGTTTTTGGTGTAAGTCTAAAAAAAATGACGGTAAATACATGAAATTTTTACTGAATGTTTATATAAGCAGTTTCTATATACCATACCGTTTTCAAAATATTTTGACTTATTTTGAGCTGTTTACAGACATTTTAAATTTCCAATCTTTTTGGTTTTTTTTTTTTAAAAAATCAATAACATTTTATTTATTCGTTAAAAATTCTTGAAAATTTAATAGAATGCTCCTAATATATTGTTTCAAAGGCACATGAAAAATATTAAAAATCTGTAGTCACAATTTTTTTTTTCTAAGCATTCAAAGTTGAAATTTTGACAAAATACGTAAAAATGACGAAAATTTGAAAATTATTTAGAGTTAAAAATTCATAAAAATTTTTTTTTTTAAATCTAAGGTTTTAAATTTTAACACAAGATTTAACGTAAGTTTTTCTACTTTTATCAAAAATAAAATATCTAAAAGCAATTAAAAATAAATTTTTATGAGTGTTTTAAGTTCATAATTTTACAACATAGGATATTCACTCGATTTCTCATGTAGCGTTTTTCTTATTTGGTTGTAATTCAAAAACGAATAATTGTAGATGCATGAAAATTTCACTAAATGTTTATATTCTCATTTTCTATACACCATTCAATTTTGAAAATATTTTGATTTGTTTTGAGCTGTTTACAGACATTTTTAGTTTTCAATTTTTTTAGTTTTTTTTTTTATAATTGTCAATAAAATTTTATTTGGTGGGCCAAAAAGTCTGAAAATTTAATACAAGCTTTCTTATATATTGTTACAACATCAGTTGAAAAATTTTAAAAATACATAGGCACGATTTTTTTTTATAAGCATTTAAAGTTCGAATTTTGACAAAATTTGTCAAAATCTCGAAAATTATAAATCATTGTAATTAAAAAATTATAAAATGTTCAGTTTTTATAACTAAGTGTTGAAAATTTAAAACAAAAATTCTCATAAATAAATCATACTGTAACCAAAAAATCTAAAAAATATATCAACACATTTATTTTTTACAGACATTTTAATTTCAAATTTAGACAAAATTTCATATTTAAACCAAGAATAATGATTTTAGTTATTTTGATATAATTTAAAAATATTATTTGTTGGTATATGAAACTTTTAGAATATATTGTTATATTTTATATACACGCAATGGCATTTAAAATATAATTTTTTTGAGAAAAATGAATTTAACCAACTATAGTAAATACTAATGCCTATAATACTAAAATTAATTACTTTATTCACAATAATATCATCAAATACATTTAGACTTAGTAAGATATTATAGACTGACTGACCGTCTTCGCTCAGAATCGTTTTTCTTATTCAATGATATTATATCATTGGATAAAAATCTAACACAATCCATTACAGTGACTCACTTGTAACCTACTGTACAGCAGAGCGACATACACTTACCCGCCCTTTTTTAAATTAATCTTATGAATATATTCAACTAATTAAGAACCATGTTCGACCAGTAATCCACTTAGAATCAACTGTTTTTTTTTTCGTAATCGTACCTATTATTTCAGTATAAAAAAATAACAAATTGTCAAGATTGAATAATTATGCTATTTTATACAATATAATATTATGTTTAAATGAAAATAATTAAAAATTAATAATTATATGTATTGGTAAATGGTAGATACCTAATCGTACTCCCCGTAATTACAATATTCCCCATATTGTCATTAATATATAGATATATTTATGTTGTTCTAATATTAAAAGTAAATTATTTTGTACTTACGGTAGTGTTAGTGTGAAATTTTTCGTTCACTTGTTCTGGTCTCCTGGACGCTCCAATTTAAACGCAGATACTTTAAAACCGGTTGTCGCCCCTCGGCGTAGTTATCATAGTCACGGGGGTGGGGTTGGGAGGGATGTGGAGAGGTGTCTACAATATTTTTGGGAACTCTCTTAACAAGATATGAATATATTAATCAGTGGTGTATTATAATTATTAGTACCAAATACCAACTACCGGAGTTCTATTTTTTCTTGGATCTAATATCTATTTCTAAGATAATTGAAATGTTTATTTATTATTTGTACTTTTGTATTCAGTATAACATCTAGCTATTATAATAGCATGATAAATTATACCACGTAAATTATTTTATTATCACGAAACATGATCTATATTTTACCACATACTTATTTTATTCAAGTAACATCGATTAAAACACGGTTCTATGCTCTAGGACTTACATTTATCGCCCAATTACAAAATTTCAAGGGTGACCAGGCACACCCGCATCCCCCGTGCGCACGCCTATGCCACTTGCCATCATGAGTTAACCCGTTCGCCGGTCTAAGCCATCCCACACTACTACCAATCACATATATCAAGTATTCATGTAATTTTGGAGAAAACCAGAAAATAATAGAATGGCCTATATAAGGCCCATTAGGTAAATATATTATATCAGGGGTGGCCAAATTGCGGGTCGTCATAGTCGTATGCGTCTTGCAGTCTTATTTACAAAAACCAAAATTTTAACTTTATTATATAGATAACAGATAAATAAACAAAAAAAAAATGTATTAAAATGAATAATAAATTTAAAACTTTTACATTAAGCTAAATTTGTTTGCGTGATATTTTTTCATGTCTAATTTTTTAGTAAAATTCTTAAGATCTGGTTGAATTGATGTAAGAGCTGTTTTTAGTAATTCTGTGGGATGAACATCAGTCAAATTTGAAAGATACTTCGACTTAATTAATTGCATTGTTGAATAAAGCGATTCACATGATTCACATACGTCGTTCCGAAAATTGATATCAATTATACCGCACAGAAGCTATTTTAAAAAACAGAAGCTTCCACGGTTTGGTATTTTTATAAAAGTGTATGCTTCTGCCATAAACATATTATAAATGATATAACACTTATCGTTTTACTAGGTGAGATTTTCGTACCTAAACTTTTACGAATCGCTGTTTATAATTTATTAGTAATTAGCACAATAAGCACAACAAACACTTTTTGGCAATGTCCGTCGACGCAATAACGAAATACTGAATGAGCGTCACCGGCAGTCGTATTTTATATTACACACGGTACTCACGTGAATTCATATTCAATAAAAGTATTTAATTAAGTGAATCAAAGACTATTTATTTATATAATTGTTTTTTTTTCTGTCTATCGTCGGACGGCGACAATATCACCTTTTGAAGATTTGAAAAAGCTTTGATTAATAACTTTGCGAATGATTCTTGTACCAAATTACCTAGATCCATTTGGTGCTTTTATGTCTATTAAATGTCTCAATAATAAATCACATGTGGGTACTACAGTATTTTTAAAAATAATCGGAAAAAAAACTAAAATTCGTCAAAACTGAAAAAACGAGAAAATGCATACAAATTATTTTGTAGTTAGAAAATTTTATTTAATTAATTTATATAATAAATTTAAAACTCAAAAACAATTTTAATTTTTTAATCTAAGATTTTAAAATTTAATAAAAGGTTCCCAATAAATTGTTATTATTTCAATAAAAAAAAAGTCGAATGTAATTCCACATAATATATTTTTTATGAACGTCTGAAGTTATTTTATTTTAGACGAAAATGTTTAGGTTTCCACGCGTTAGGTATATAATATTATATAAACTATATTTACTGTAACACTACAGCAGTATTATGTTACAGTATACGTTGATGGAAAAGTTGTATGTAGCCAATATACAAGGCTGGGCATTAACGGCTTCAAAATTTAAAGTTAAGTTACTTTTAACTAAGTTAAATAACGAGTAGCTTTTTTGTTATAAGTAACTTCTAACTTAACTTATGAGTCGATTAATATTATTCCCAGACCACAGATTAAAAATATATTCAATTTTGTTAGTATTACTTTTATATAAGAACAAATAGTAATCAGAAATATTAAATATTTTAATTGATAAAATATAGGTAATATTTTATTTATCATAATAGTGCATAATATAATTGCATAATCAGAGAATATACTATTATATAACTATATCATTTACAGAAATGTTATAGGGGTAATTGCACCATTTATAAAAATTTGAAGAATAACTATTTACTCACTTCCTACCTTACACATACACGTTTGTACAGTCATTATGTAGATTACACACTAGGCGATTCAAACGTCGCGATTAATCGTTCAAAATTAAACATAATATCATATCATACTTACTTTGATAATATGGGTACGGTCATGATTTGCAGTTATAATTAAACATTATTTTTCCAATGTAATTCCAATGCATTTCCAGCATGGACGATTTAAACACCACGATTACATAGTTACCTATATTATTATTATATTATATACATAGTTTATGCAATTAAGTATATTGAACGTAATCATAAAAAGTCATTGGAGACAAAATATTTAACATTTTTAACATATTATTATTATCAACGATTAACCCTATAATATACAGGTACCTACTTACCTGCTTATAATATTTTATAATACTATGTTTATTGTTTATGATATTTACAGTTTCCACATTTTTAGCTTTTTTTGCTTTAAACTTCTGTTAAAATTTATTCGTTTGGTTAAAAAGCTTGAAAATGTATTAAAGGTTCCTATTATATTGTTACATTTGCAGTTGAAAAATATTAAAAATACATAGTTACAATTTTTTTTTATAATCATTTAAAGTTCAAATTTTTACAAAATACGTAAAAATCAAGAAAATGTGAAAATTATTTGTAGTTAGAAGTTTTTCTTTTTAAATCTAAGATTTTAATATTTAATTCAAGATTCTTCATAAGTCTGTCTACCATTATAAAAAAAAAAAAAAACAAATGTCTACTGGAGGCTCAAATTAAAACTTTATGAGCGTCTGAAGTTCTAATTTTTACAACATTGGATATTCATTTGATTTCTCTTGTAGCATTTTCTTATTGTGTTGTATTCAAAAACCAATTACTGGAGATATTTAAAATTCACACCATGTCTATTTTATCAATTTCTATATTTGATAACATTTTCAAAATATCTTGACTCGTTTACCTTGTTTACAGAAATTTCCAGTTTCCAATTTGTATCGTTTTTTATTCTATAAATTTTCTTTGATTTGTCAAAATTCGCGAAAATGTAATACACAGCTCTTGATATATTAATACAATAGCAGTTGAGAAATAAACTTAATTGTTATTTTATGTTAAAAACATTTAAAGTTTGATTTTTGACAACAGTTATCAAATTTAAAAGTTAATATTGATTCAATATAGTAGAAATGTATACAATGTTCAACTTAGGTATATAAGGATTGAAAATTTAAAACAAGGTTCCACGAGAGTAGATTAATCTGTTGCCAAAAAATATAAAAACACAGTTATTTTATGTTTTAATTTGGACTTAATTACATATTAAATAACCAAGAATAACGATTACTATATAATATTGATATTATATCATTGAATTAAAATTTAACACCACCCATTTACAGTGACCCATTTTTAACCTACTGCACAGCATAGTGGCACCCATTTACCCGATTTTTAAGTATTGGATAGGCATAAAAACAAAAATTTAATTTTTTTTTCTACACAAATCAATTAAATTGTAAACAAAAAAATCTCAAAAATATAAACACAGTTTATTTTATAGTTATATTATAATCAAATTTGGATGAAATATTACATATTAAATAACCGATAATAATGATTTAATTATTTTGTTATTTTGTTTTTCAAAGTTTTTCTTCAATACAAATTTTTTTTGACATTGTCCGTGTAGTTTAATAATGTAGTACCCTCCGTTATAGGTATAATTTAGTTCTCTGGGTCAGTTGTTGATTCAAGTATTAATTGTTGCATCAACGATCGCAACATTGTTCTAAATCTAAAATATATAAAACAAACAAAACAAAAACAATATCAAGTAATATAGTTAAAATATTAATAATCAGGTATTCAATACATTTGAACATACTATAATTCCCTTTGAAACTACTATTACACTTAATAGTGTTTTTCCCTCGATAACTCGATATAAAATTAATCGTTTTTTTGTTATCTCAAGTACACAAAAAATATTTTTAATCCGGTAAAAACAAAAAACTATGCGGTACATTCAGTTTCATTGCAATTTCGCGCGTTGGTAGCTGTTGTTCGTTTGTAGTGAAATGGAAAAGAAGCGTACCTAAATTAAATGTCCTTTCAATTTCGGACAAAGTTTGTTTTATACAGTTAGTTGAAAAAGGTGACGGTAAAAATGAGAAATAGGCAATGAATTCAATATTCCACCAAATACATTATCGTCAATTATTAAACAGAAAGAGAAAATAATGAAGTTGAACTGTGGAAAAATAAAAAATATCAGGATGAATACTTATTTGGACATCGGTAAATATTTGTTAAAATGGTTTACTCAGTGTTGAGATAAAAACATGCCATTAAATGAACAATTTTATTTGAAAAACCAAACGTATATGCACAACAACTAGGTAATTAATTTTAAAGCTAGTAGTGGATGGCTTAAAAATTGGAAAAAAAGACATGATGTAGTTTTAATAATGTACACATATGTGGAACATGAACAGATAATACTATTTTATCAGAAACCGTTGAAAATACAAGCAAGAGTGAAGACGAACCACAAAATGTGGAGAAAGTCACAATACAACATGCTTTAAAAACATTAAGGAATTTTGTTGAGACTACTACAGGTATGGAAGATAAAGCTTTTTCTATATTATATAATTTGGAAGACATTATGGCAGAAAGAAGTAATTTTAGGCTAACTTTAATGACAGATTTAGAAAAAAAAAATTTTATTCAGTCATTTTAAGTATTCAAATTATGTATGTTAAGCATTCGTATTGTTTATTATTCAATATTCATATACATACATATATAAACATGTATATTATTTTTTTTTTAGTTTTTCAATAAAACTCGATATCTCAATCTTTTTCCTGTTCCCCTTGAGATTTGACATAACGAGAATCTACTGTACATTGATAGGTTAGCACTACAGTTTAATTGATTTCCATTTTTAAAATATTTTAATATACGTTGGTATATGACCGGTCGGTCCTTAGACATTTTTTTTCAATAATGCTATTGTATCAATTAACTATGTTCCTAATAAGGGGCTTCTACTGTTGTAGAAGTAGTAGTAGTAGGTGGGGCACTCCAGTACAAAAATGATTTTAATCAGAAAATCATCACAAACTGCAACCTTTATCATAATTATCAGAAATGGAACACAAAATCTAAATAACATATTCGATAGCAACATTCCCCAAAATATTTTTCATATATCTAAATAACATATTGAATTGCAATATTCCCCGAAATATTTTTCACAGAACTAAATGCAAAATGTTTCAAAAGAAATTGAAAATGTTAGTTAAAAAAAATAAAAATTATAAATAAACAATGAAACAAATCAATTCTATAAGCACATTAGAAAAAATGAAAGTCTCTGAGCTTATGTCAATAGAAAAAGAGGCTAAACTTAAGGGATATAGTACCCTTAAAAAAATTTATCTTATATCAAGATTTAGGAAAGGTCATACAATTCGTGATTTAAAAATTCCTGAGCTTAAATCATTAGCATAACCTTATGATATAAGATCAATTTACAAACTTAATAAAGAAAATTTAATAACAAATATCATAAATAAAAGAAAGCAATTACCTTTTCGTAAATTTAAAGGAGATATTTTCAATGAATACAATTATTTCAACAGTTCATTACAAAAAACACCAGAGGTTTATGAGTTGATAGATGTAATTCAATTGAATAAACAAGTCCAAAAGAAATTTAAGATTCATGAAGCTGACTATAAAATTTGTTTTAAAGAAGCATTAATAATAGATCTAAAACTAAGTAATGCAAAATACAAAATTGATTATACATATAAAGCTCTAGAATCCACGTTAAAACTTGACCAAAACAATTCAAATTATGAAAAAGGTGATCAAATAAATATTATAGTGATGAATCCAACTTTAAAAAGTACTTTATCGACTGGAATTAAATCTGACAAATTTTAACAAACTTAAAATCAATAATTGGTAAAATATTAACTTCAGATGAAACAATTGATATTACAGAAAGTACTTTTCAAGTTCAATTAGGAAATATACCAAGATGTTCGAATCGAACTAAAATAATAAATTTATCAGAAAATATAAAAACAAAGAGTAGTATTATTCAGATTGATAACGATGATAATTTATGTTGCCTGAGAGCTATTGTTGTAGTATTATCTACTCAAACAATAACATATTAGGACATGAATTAGATTCCAATAAAATTAAGCAATTGAAGATAGGTAGAAAAATTCAAAAAGATTTAGCTTTAGAATAATTATGTAATATGTTTACGTATTAAGAATGTGAAACTTGCACTAGATATACAAATAAATGTTATTTGTGCTGAAAATTTAAATACTTTAATTTATAAGGGCGATGATAAAGAAACTAAAATTTATTTGTATAAAAATGGTAATCATCATGATGTTATTAAATCAGCAAAAGGTTTTTACGGTTCGTCTTATTATTATAAAAAGTGTGATGAACCATATCAAAACAAAGATAAAAATAAATGTATTAAAGAAAAAAATAAAAATAAAAATGTATTTAAATTGTGTACATATTTTGGTGAGAGATTTGAACATTTAAGTAGTACGAAAAATAGAGTATATTGTGAAAAATGTATTAGATATTGTTAGAATAATATTGTATTAGAATATCTGAATAATAGAAAGTTCTAGTTTTATTCAAGGTCCGCTAAGTAGTTTTCCCAAAACGTTTGGTCTCAAAAAACTAAAAAAAGGTTACTTTCCGCATTTCTTTAATATAGTAGAAGATCAAAATTATATTGGTACATTACCCAATAAAAAATATTATGGATTCGAAACAATGAAAACAGAGAATAAACTAGAATTTGATAAATGGTATAATGAAAATTATATATTTAATTTTAAAGAAGAATTAGAGGCTTACTATTCAGATGTAGATATTTTAAGAAGAGGATGTTTAGAATTAAGAAAACAATTTTTGAATATAGTTAACATCGATCCTTTTTGCTATACAACTATAGCAAGTATTTGTATGAGTATTTACAAATCAAAATATTTACCATCTGATACTATAGCTGTTTTAGATAAAGAAAAAAAAGAAAATTATTCAAAACAATCGATAACGTGATTACAACATTTTAATAATCAAAATATCTCACATGCATTAAATGGTATTGAAACAATAATAGCAGGAGCTAAAGTAGACGGATTTGATTATAGATCAAAAACAGTTTATCAATATCATGGTTGTTTTTGGCACGGTTGTACTAAATGTCATAAAGATCGAGAAACTATAAATAATATAAATCATGAAACAATGGAGGATTTGTATCAAAAAACAATTGATAGAAGTACAGTAATAAAAAAAAGAGGTTATAAATTTGTTGAACAATGAGAATGTGATGGGATAAATAGTACAACTTACAAAAAAATGAAAAAAAGTTGATATAGCTGACCCTATTAATCCTAGAGATACTTTCTTTGGAGGTAGGACAAACACGACAAAATTAAGAGTAAAAAATACAAAAATGCGTTATATTGATCTATGTAGTTTATATCCAACTATAAATTATTATAATTACTATCCCGAAGGACATCCTGAAAAAATATTTAAACCAAAAGTATATGATAAAAATTGGTTTGGATTAATTAAATGTAAAATTTTACCTCCAAGAAATCTTTATCGCCCTGTACTTCCAGTAAAAATAAAAATGGAAAAAAGTGAAAAGTTATTATTTCCTTTGTGTTATAAATGTGCTGTAGATCAAAATCCAAGATGTGATCATTCTAAATACTAAAGACAATTTACAGGAACATGGACAACAGATGAAGTTAATAAAGCTTTGAAAAAAGGATACATTATAACAACAATTTATTATATATATATATAAACTTGATTATTCAGAATAGAAAAAGACAACTATTTACTCAGTATCCCATGCATGTTTGTATATTCATTAATAACAATTAATTAATAGTTTTTACTTAGTAGATACTTATTGTTATATTTTAATTAATTCGTAGAATTACTGTTGAATTTAAAAATACTTGATATTATGTGTGTAGGTAATTAATTATATTCTAATAATAAATTTGATTCATATTATTAAATTGTGGACCATTAGGTAAACAAATTCATACAAATAATTTAATTAATTCGTTAGATTTTAACATTGATTCAACTATAAAAGTATTTAGGTACTGTTTTATTTATTTTTTTTCTTTAAAAATGTATAAACTATAAATATGTATGAAGATTAGAATATTGAAAATACAAGTTCTTGGTTGGGTGTCAACTAAACAAACTCAACTCAACCTACCTAAATTTCTTTAATGCCAATTATATCATATAATATACATAGTATTATAGGCTGATAGACAGTCATTGCTCAGAATAGTTTTTATCGGTGAATTCAAATTTAACACATACATTACAGTGACCCACTTGGACATTGATATATCGCAGGGCTTGACTGACTTGCCCACCATTTTTATGTTGATATATTCAATTTATGAACAATTTTTAAGGTTATTTAAGACAAAGTTTGAGAAATTGATTAAGTATGAAAATAGCTCCAATTGTTTAGGGGGACTTAAGTCCCTTTTAATACAGACTAAAAAAAAGTACCCCTTTTCCACACACACACAAATAAACTATGACACAATTTTTAGAAAATTAATTTGAAATATTATTTGGGTCTATGTCATTGATTAATAATAAGTCATATCTCTGTGAAAGTGTGGAATATTAGTGAGATCGTTAGGTTCATTTCTAAATTGTTGAAAAAAATTATAAATGTAGTACCTTCTTGATTCGGGGCATAAGGTCCCCTTTTTAGAACTTACGATTAGTGCGATAAATAATATTTTGTTTGAATAGTTAAGACTATATACAAATTATATTTCAATATTAACATACTTGTCGATGTGAATAATAGCATTTTCTTGAAGTTCCGGTTTTATTGATCCAGAAGGATTATTTCTCTCATTTAATGATTTTGAAGTATTCTTTATTTTCTGACTTCTAGATAAACATAACAAAAAAAATAAGTTTACAAAGTACACACAATTAGGTTTATATGCTATTATGTTTTATAAAATTGTACTCACTTGAGAGTATGCTTTTCTATTTCTTCTTGGGTTAATTGTGTAAGTTCAACGTGCACGTTAAAATCCATATTAGACTGCTTTTCGGTTAAAATACCTAACGCCACAATACTTGGCTATGAAAATTACAAAGAAACATTAAATCATTAAATAAGATGTTTTAATATGTTTAGGTACCTATTAGATATATCATAGCATTATATTGTATTCAGTATTGTACTATTGAATACTAAAATATTGTTATGAGCAATGATAGGCACATATTGTTCTTACTTGTTAATCGTTACGTTTGTCGAAATGTTGACTATTGGACTATGGTAATTCGTGTAACGGGCGCGACGGTGCAGTACGTGAAAGCAAATGTAAAGTGATACGTTAAGAGTTTGACCACGCGAATGCGAAATAAATCTATCCCACGTTAATAATGATGTCTTCAACAGGTCGTAATACGC